>JAJOZX010002127.1:0-180000 GCA_023014485.1 Bathynomus jamesi | reverse complement strand
GCAAGAGATATCGCATATGGACTCAAAGTGGTAAACGACATTGCGGAAAGAGGTGTACGACTGATGGAGGAATACAACAAACTGATAACCAATGATGAAGAGCAGAAACAATACCTTCTTCAAATTGTTAAAAGTTACAGGTCGTCACTCTCAAACAAAAACAAGAAAACATTACTCTTGCTTCACAAAAAACGAAAATAAACATACATAAGTGGTTATGATATGCCTACTGGGGAAACTTCCACATAAAAAAAAGTTAACGCGCTATACGCTGTACCTCAGAGGGTGGTGCGGAAATCAGCGTGCCTATTATTTACTATTTTATGAGCTCACTACGTACTATAGTCTAGAATGTCATCGTTTTTTTTCAAACTAGGTTAACTAGGTACATATCAAACCGGCTCCGGCGAAAATATCAACAAAACAATATTTTTGAGCACAAACTGATATACATTTATTTTTAAAGCTTGGTAGCAACCTCTAATTTTCTCTTTTTCAACCCCAAATTTCGCATACAATGCTTTCTTAGGAATATGAATAAAATAGGAGGGTGTCTCCCTGAAAATTGAAAAAAAAAAATTTGACCCCTTTTTTGCATCACCCTAATATATATATATACATATATATAACCTAAATACATATGTAACCTAACCTAACCTTACTTAGCCTAACCCAACCTATCTTAACCTAACTTAACCTAATTTAATCTAACCTAATACAGTTGAACACTTTGCACGTTGTCCAGCTAGGGCTGGTCAAAGTCTGAACTATTTACATATTTCGGACTCTGTCAAATGAAGGAGGACAATGCGCTGTGTGTCCAGACAAAGCGCGCATTGTCCAACTACCGGACTTTGTCCGTGACATATATAAAGATTAAATAAATTCCATGTTAAATAAAACTATTAGAATCATATTAAAAACAGATACAAATAAAATAACTGAAATAATAAAAATATTTGAAGGAAAGACGAAATTCAACAAAAACAAATTTAAACGCCTTTCCTCAGCTACTGTAATAGAAGTGAGAAGTTGAAAATACAACAACCAGAAAACATCACCCACTCTATGAAAATAAAAACCCACTCTAATAGACAGAGTTTATTTCCACAACAGTTTCGACGCCCACTGGCATCCTCCTCGGGTGGATACAGAAAAACGAATGAACCAAAACAAGAGGGAAAAACAGTCCAGGGACCGACCGTTAAGAAATTCGCACCTAGGTTAGATCCCATTCTCCCGACACCGGAAGGGCATTTTCATTAAGTACATTCGCACAAATTTGAAACTATCTTCCTGTTCTAAACATACAGATTCTATTATTTTTTAATTTATTTTTTTATTTTTTACATAATTATTACATTTATTATTAAATTTATTACATTCAATATTGCATAATTATTTATTACAGAAATTATAAATTTATTATTACATTGGTTATTACATTGTTGTTTATTATACAGAACTTATAAACCGAAAAACGAATGAAAAGGATCTCCTTTTAGGGCAATCACATCTCTATTTCTTCTCAGGAAATCGAGAAGCGACTCTAGGAGTTTGGAATCCTTTAAAGCTGGTAACTCCTGAAGAGTTTGCTCTAGGCATTTCTTATAGTCTTCTTTTAATGCTAAAGGGTTTGACTCTGAGGAACTGGAAACAAGATTTATAGTACTGGTGTGGAAATCTGAATTTATTTCTACTTTGAAGACAGTTCTCATTTTCTGGTTTGAAGTTAATTCAACAGTGCTTTTTCCTTTGTTTAAACAATCAACAGGAATAGCTGAATTCTAACTATGACTAAGAACTTGGCCAATAAGAATATCTCCCTTAAAAAAAAAAAAATTTCTGTAATAAGAGTTGCATCTGATCCTAATAGTTTTCCTTGACCGTTTACTACTCTTCCTAGAAAACAAATCTTCTCATAAGGTATTATTTTAAATGCTCCGTAGGGCATATGAAAAATTGTGAATCTGATTCTGGTTCGGTGATTAAAATTTACCTTATTGGCTGAAAAACCGTTTTGGTTAGAATTGGAATCTGAACCGCTGGGTTAACTGAAAATGGCTGACTGGAAACTGGTAGACTGGAAACTGACTGTGTTGATCCTGCCGGATTCAACAACTGGAACTTATTACTCTGGGCTGATTTCTGGGACGGTTGTCCCTCTGGATGCAACCCATTGACTTGAACTACTAGAAACTGGCGTGGGTTTCCTATTTCTTTCGGAAATCCGAACTAAACTGATTCCGTTAACATTAGGCTGAACTTGTGGCACCTGTCTATTATTTCATAGAGAGGGTGTCCTATTTCTACACTTAACTAATTTTCCGGCTGGGTAAATTTCCCATTGATTCCGGTTGAAGAAATCCATACCTAGTAAGACATCAGTTTGAAAGGTGGGTGACTACTGCGTCCACAATACAATATTTTGCGAGATATATCGCGTTACCAACTTCTAAATATAATTCGATTTCTCCATATGTAGGTATGGGTGTGCCTGTAACTCCTCTGAGTTGAAAAGAGGGTGGCTTAATTTCATATTTATAATTTGTACATTCTTGGAACTGAGCTGCACATTTTTTCTTAACTAATGTCGCAGGTGCTCCTGTATCTAGGAGAGCGGCTAAATCTTGATTATCTGTGCTGCAATTTATTATTAAATGTACTGTAGTAGGTTCGCACCTATAATCCTATTGGGTAGTTTATGGATGTGTGTGGGTTTATTATTTCTCTTTAAGAGGGAGGAGGCTGAACTGCTACCTCCAAAGTTGATCTTAAAAAGAACTTGAACTGACTTATGTGGGAGGACCTGAGTCATTTGCTACCACCAGAATCATTATACACTGAAGGGTCTCTTGAAAAGTGTACTCTTGGGAAACTAATTCTTCGACCGGCTCTGGTACGTACCGGACCATCCAACCTTACTGATTATATTGAGGATTGGAAATCAGGTAATAGTGTGACTGACCTTGTGGTCGTGATCTATTTGTTCGATTGTTCTGTTGAAGCTGGGAATTAAGTGGTTTCTGAGAAATGGAGTGCTTTTGAGAGCGTTGGTGATTTGATTTCTGGAAGTGGGGCCTGTACCCTGAAGGGGCTTTGGCCGCACATTTTTGTCGGTCGCCTCGGCGATGACCATTCATGACAGTGAGAGCAATAAGTGGGATAACTACATTGGCTCATCATGTGCCCAAAACTATTACAATTAAAACACTGAGGGGGGGTGGAGGAGCGTGAATTCTGGGTTTGTAGAGCTTGTTTCTAAGACGGTGTACCCTGCATCGGCCTAGATTTAAGGTGTTGTTGTTGTTGTTGGATGTAATGTATGGGGGTCTCCCTACTCTTCCGGTAGTTGTGGCTTGCTAAGCCTGGGTATTGTTCCCTTGTTTCATTTATGGTTTCGTTTATTGGTTTCTCAATATCTAGACACTCTTGAAATTTCTTTTTAGGTGCTGAGGGGAGGTTTTGATAAATGGTTGCTGCTACTATTAGGTTTCTTTGTGAAGTGAATGTAATGTTGCATGCGTTTTCTACGGCTCGGAAGGCTTCTCCTACGAGTTTATGTGTTCGTGCAATAAAATTATTTATATCTTCCTGTTCCACTTTCTTCCATTTAGCTTGGAAGAGAGCTTCTAATGTTGTCAAAGGTTATGCGAGTGTTATTTCCTTGTAAAATTCTAATGTGTGTTTTTAAAAATTGTCCAAAGTCGTAGCTTCGCTCATAGATGGGACATTAGGGTGTGTCGAATTTTTCAACTTTCAAATTCCAAATATGAGGGGTGCTAAAAGGTTGCAGCATGACTTAGGAATTCTAAAGGTATTTTTGTTAATTTAATATAATTTAGTTTTGCTTGGTAAGAAGCTACATGAAAATAGTGACTTTTTTGACTTTTTTGTGGAATTATATAATAATTATTATATTAATAATTATATATGCTGTATATATAATGCACTGCTGTTTTTGCTTATTTCACAGGTTGAAACATATTCACCAGTGTGCTGAAGATTACTTGTCCGTCAGTGCTACCATCCTAACCAGTGGGAATTGACCTACAATGGCTTCTAAAAGGAGGACAAGACTGGGGACATTCACACATATGAGCAACCTAATTGGAACTGGTAGAGAGTTGTTGCCCCCTGAACTCCCAACTCTGCGAGACGTTCTGAAATATGGGCTACTGCTAAGAGAATAAAGTGGTGAGGATGTGAGAAACTACCCAGCAGCCAGTCTTGCAAAGGACATTTACCCTAAAGTGCTGGAAAAGTGTGAACGAGCAAACAGTTCTTTTGTAGCCCCCGTTGTAAATTCACGAGTCACAATCTTAAACAAAATCCAAGAGAGCTGGGAGCAGGCCAAAAACATATCTCTTGGGAGAGGAAAGCTACATGTCAAAGAGGCTTTCATTGCAAAACTTCACAAGCTTTTTGACATCCTCAGTTGCAAGTGTAAAATTGTTCTCTGCTCTGAATTTGGCTGCCTTGCAGATGCTGTTGCAAAAACGAAACTCACATTAACTGTACATGCCCTAGGGAGATGAAGATCCATGTGAAGGAACTTGCTTTCATTAAAGGTCAGAGAGACAAGTCTGGTTCTATTGGACCACATCAGATTGGCTTGCCAGATCAACCTGAGCACAACAGACAAGTCAAAAAGCAGAAGCGGCAAGAAGACGAAAGAAGAAGGCTTGCTGAATATAAGCAGACAAGTAAGCAGGATGTTTCAATGCAATCAAATGAAATAATTTTCTTTGATGATGAAAATGAAGAACAAATAGCTGATGCTCAAGATGGAAAGGATGGAAGTTATGTGACATTAGAAATACCAAGCACGTCTTCAACTTCCAATAAAAGGCCAGAGTACAACACATTAGAAATACCTAATGTTGCTATGCATAGCATCAGATATGGTGTTGGCCTGCGTGCCACAGCTGCCATCACCACTGCTGCCTTTATGGATGCTGGCTTGATCACTGAAAAAGAAAGAGACTTGTAGTTGATCACAATAAAGTCAAGAGGGCCCAAGAAAAAGTTATGAGATCCCTGGATCAGGAATTTGATGATCTTTGTAAGAAGGGTGAAATTGACTGCATCTTCTTTGACGGCCGTCAAGATACAACTAAAGTTATGCTGAAAGCAAACAATTCAGATCGTCAGTTCCCCAGCATCATCAAAGAAGAGCATTATTCTGTGTGCGGTGAGCCAGGTGGAAGATATCTCTACCACTTCACTCCTGAGAAAGGCTCAACGAGAAAAAAACCTGCTGAAGTTATTGCTGATAATCTTGTAGATTTCATGAAGAAGAAGGGCATTGATAAAAGCCTGCAGGCCATTGGAGGTGATTCTACAAATGTTAACACTGGCTGGGAGGGTGGTTCCATGCATTGGGTAGAGGTCAAGCTTTGCCGTAAGCTGATCTGGTTGGTTTGTGCCCTCCACACTAACGAGTTACCCCTGCGACACTTGATCACAGCACTGGATGGGAAGACCTTGTCTAACAACAAGTGGACAGGTAACATTGGCAAGATGCTAGACACTGCAACCGAACTTGAAATTGATCCTTCATTCACCAAACTCTCAATTGGAGAGCCTCTTACTTCACTGAGTGACAATGTCGTAAAGGATCTCTCTACTGATCAAGCGTACGGGTATAGGATCACACAGGCCATAAGGACAGGAGAACTTCCCACAGATCTGGCCCTTCTTGAAATTGGTCCAGTGAGCCATTCAAGGTGGTTGACAACAGCAAACAGGCTTTGTCGCATATGGGTTTCAAAACATGGCCTTAAAGGCAAAACCCGCAACAACTTAAGACTGATAGTGGAATACATTGTTGGTGTGTACTACCCCTGTTGGTTCAACATCAAAGTAAAACACTCTTGGGTGGAAGGCCCACGCCACATCTTGTTTCAGCTGCGGCTAGTTAGGCTGCAAAAGAAGGCTGTAGTGGATGCTGTTTTGCCAACCATCAAGCGCTCAGCATGGTATGCATTCAGCGAAATGATAATCCAGACACTCTTGTGCTCAGATGACAGTGAGGAGAGGAGAGCTGGTGTCCAAAAGATTGTTGACATGAGGGGTGGAGATGATGACACACTTGGAGATCTTTCTGTACGTCCCAGGAAGACACCTTCCATCAACTCCAGTGCTTCTTCCGTGTTGGAGCTGACAGACTGGTCTGACGGGGTATTTGAACCTCCTTTGACATGTAAACTGACTACAGCGGAAGTAAAGAAGTTCTTTGACAAGCCTATACAAGTTCCACAGTGGCCATGTCATGTTCAGTCAATAGAAAGGTGTGTGAAACAAGTCACAGAGGCAGCAGGTAGGGTGTATACACATGAGAAACGTGAGGGCTATAGCAGAAGCCAAGAAGCAAGTCGGCGGCTGATGTCCAAGAACGAATCAAAGCAAGACTTAATGAAACTTGTTTTTTAAATATTTTTTTTTACTGATGTCATTACTTTCTAATGTTGTTTTATGATTACAAGGATATGTTTTATGATTACTAGGATATGTTTTATGCAGAGAAACTAAAATTTTTATAGCATTACCTGATATTTTGAGAAGCTAAAATTAATAAATGTTGTTTACCGAGAGCAATTTATGTGCTTTTTAATCAAACGTAGATTTACCAAGCTAAGTGTTGAGCAATCACAAAAATAATAGCAGATTTGAATTCTTCACATCCAAAAACATTTTTAAAACCCCTCAGTAAAGGAATTAACAAAAATTAATTTTCACCTCCCAAATTGACACACCCTAATGGGACATACAGTATGTAACTGCATCATGGGCATTCCCCTCTTTAGGGTCACTAAAACTTTTAGCTTCCCTAAATTTTATGTCATAATCTGAGATGTTTTCGCGCAAGAAATGCTGTTCTAGAGACTCAATCCAAGGTCTTATGCGCCGTTCAACGAAGTTATTGCCTATGGTTCCTTAAAAATTAGGACGGTATGGGGAAGGTTTGCAAGTCTACATAAATTAATGTATGCTGGGGGAGCTGTTTGAGATATGTTGGCTTGTGCTTGATCTGAAGAAGTTTGCGTGTTTGGAAGTATGTTTGAAGGGTACGGGGTAGGTGGAAAAATGGGTGTAGGGGAGTTTTCAATGTCAGAAAGCCCACCGTCTGACTCTCTCATAGTATTCTAATTTGGTCTGCTTAATCGATCTCAGTCTACAACGGAATTATCACTTGAGTGGCTTTCCCAACTAACCTATCTAAGAAATGCATAAATAAATGCTCAACAAATTGCCTAACTAGGGAAAAAATGTTAAAATGTAAACAAATGTAAAAATAAATTTAAACAAAATGCAGAGGTCGCCAGTTTTATTTTTTGTTATTTTTATTTTTTTTTTATTTGGCCCTTAAGCTTTAGGCTTTACTGGGCTCTTATTAAAAATAAGCAGCTAGCTGTTATAAATTAATAATAATAAATAAATAAATAAGTAAATAAGTATTATTAATAGTTAAAACCTGTTTTTCAATATTAAACAATATTAATGGACAATATTAAACATTATTAGTGGACATTAATCCAAGATTTTTGTTAGTATCCCATTATTAATCGGGATTTCAACTTGGTTTTAAACAAATTTACATTCGCAATATTTTTTATCGGCATGCAAGTCATTCCATAGTTTCAATCCAATGAAAATGGGTAGTTTTTGAGATGAAGACAATCTAAATTGAGGTATAACAAGCTTTGATCTATTTCTAGTCTGATACGAGTGGATTTCTTGATGAGTTACAAAATATCTATTTACCCATTGCAAATTAATGATTTTGCTCTTACACTTGTAAATAAAAATAAAATGTGCCAGTTTGGTTATATCATTGAGCTTTAGTAGGTTTAGCTCTTTAAATAATGCACTAGAGTGATCAAGGAAATCAGCATCAAATAATAACCTTATTGCTCGTTTTTGGATGACAAAGATACCATTTAATGCGTTGTTAGCGGAGTTTCCCCAAACAAGGGTGCAGTATGTTATATAAGGAAGAACAAGAGTATGATAAAGAGTCAATAAAACTTGTTTAGGGACTACATTTCTAAGTATAAACATTATAGCAACGCTCCTTGAAATCTTTTTCGCGATATAATTTACATGATCACTCTATTGCAAATTCTTATCTATCATTACACCAAGAAATTTTGTTACAGTACACTCCTTTATGGTGATTTCATTAACATTAAGTTCATCAAGATATACATTTCTTTTATTAGTAAAAATCATGAAATTTGTTTTACTGGTATTTAGGAAGAGTTTATTGGTGGTCAACCATTTCATTACACTGATGAATTCTGAATGAAATATATTCTTAGCTGCATTAACATCTTTGCAAGAAAAGGAGAGAGTTGTATCATCTGCAAACATTATGAAGTTCAGTATATCAGATGAACGTGGAAGGTCATTTATATATAATAAAAATAACAGTGGACCCAGCACTGAACCCTGTGGCACACCATGTTTGACAAGCGCTTTAGTGGAGCAAACCTTATTTACTGATACAAAATTATATCTATCGGACAAATAACTTTTAAACCAATCACTGATTGCCCCTCTAAAGCCGTAACAATACAATTTATTAAGTAGAATATTATGGTCTATTACATCAAACGCCTTACTCAAATCCATAAATAGTGATATCATTATTTCTTTGTTCTCCTTAGCTATATTTACATTTTCATAAGATTTAAATAGCCATTTCCATTGTTCTATTATTACGGAAGCCATATTGATTTGGAGATAATAAATTGTAGGATTCTAAATATCGCTGCATTCTACTTTATACAATTTTTTCGAAAACTTTGCTGAACACAGATAATGAACACACCGGCTGTAATTTGTTGCTAGTGTAGGATCACCCCTTTAAAAAGGTGTTATACAACCAGTTTTTAGCATTGATGGGAATATTCCTTTGGAAATACTTTGATTGATAATTTTAGCCAAAGTTACAGATATCTTATCTTTAACAAGTTTCAATATAGGTAAATGAATGTTATTTTTTGTATTTTTTAATTTACCAATAATATTCTGGACCTCAGTAGAGGTAGCAGGAACAAAAGAAAATGAATTTAGTGGGCTGGGTGGCATATATTCTAGAGGTGAGTGATCATTATTTATTAATTGTGAGCGAAGCTTATCCGCTATTGAAGTAAAATGTGCATTTAAAGAGTCTGCAATAGCAGTATCATCAGTGATTTCTTTATTATCAACATTTAATTTCTCTATTGAATTTTTCTTAATTTGTTTTCCAAGAACTTTGTTTATGGTTGTCCAAGTGTTTTTCATGTCTCCTTTATGTTTGGAAAATTGATTGTTATAATAGTTATATTTTGCAATTTCGATTATTTTAGTTAATTTGTTTCCGTATTGAGTATATTGTATTTTAGGAATTTTGCTCTGCAATTGCAATTTGAATAATAATTTATCTCTATTCTTTATTGAAGTGATAATTCCTGGAGTGATCCATGGATTTGCGACCCTTTTGGGCGAAACTGTTTTTCTCCTTAAAGGAAAGCAAATATTATAATATGGAATAAGGTGTCATAGAAGAACTGAAACATATGATCTGGGTCATTTAAAGGTTCGTCACAGTCAAGTCGAGTATTTTCTACTGCCCCAGTAAATTTTCTTTTGTTAACCTCTGCGAATATTCTGCAGTCAATAGTTGTTTTGTCCGCAACCTGAACAATGTTATTGAATATAGCGTAAGTAGGAAAATGATCACTGATGCTAGTGGTTATAATTCCAGAGTTTAAAAGGGCATTCCTATTTACAAATATCTTATCAATCGTAGATTCTGTTATTTGATTGCCATAGCTGCAGACTCGAGTGGGTTTGGTAATAGAATGACTAAGATAGAAAGAATTCATTAAGTTTAAAAATTTATTACAGATTGCTTCAGATTGCAAATTGATGTTGAAGTCTCCCGCAACTATGGCATTCGATTTATGAAAGTTCCATAACATGTTATCTAAGTGAATTAAAAAGCTATTGATATTAGTATTAGGTGGTCTATATATTGCATGGACAGAATATACATTACTTTTGTCTTTTATATTCACAATCAGGTTTTCATTGTCACTATTACATAGAGAAAATACTTCGTTAGAGTCGTAAGTTTGATGCACATACACAGAGATACCCCCACCAATCTGACCATCTCTTACAGTATGATAAGCAACGTAATTATCTATATTATATAGGTTTTTAATACTACTACTTAACCAAGTTTCCGTGAGAATTATAACACTAAATTTGACCGTAGAAGTTTTCAAGAGGGCCAATAAGTAGTTGTAGTTCATAGGTAAGCTTCGAATGTTTAGATTTAGTACTGAAAGATTTTTATAAATATCTTTTTGTAATACAAAGGCATTAAACTCGTCTATCGATGAGACCATGCAATTGCCTATACCAGATTCCTGATCTAGATTCTCTAAACTGGATACAGAATTGTTTGGTAATGAATTGAAATGATTAATATCGGCACATATACTATGAAAGTGTTTATCGATGAAAGCCATTTAACAGTAGTTCTCAAACATCTATGGCCTTGGGTGGTTCAAGGTTGACGGGGACTCTGGTTAGGCGGCAGCAACGATTTCCCACTCTGGTGTAGCTGGTACCGTATAGAGAACCGTTAGATAATTTCGTGAGTTTTCACATACTCATCCACTACAAGAAGAAATTGGGGTGTAGTATAACAGAAACTACTGCGATTCTCAATACGGTACCAGCTACCCCAGAGTGAGAAATCCGTTGCTGCCACCTAACCAGAACCCCCGTCAACCTCGAACCACCCAAGGCCATAGACGGAGGGTTATATATATATATATATATATATATATGTATGTATGTTATTAAAATGAGATATGCTGTACACAAAACAGTTTACATTTTACCATTATAATACCTTTGATTTAAGCAAAACAGGCGTCAAATGCAATAACAAATGTCAGTAAACGCCATTTTAATATGCACTGTCAAATTCATATAAAATTTATAAAACAAAATTGTTATTGTCATTATTGTCATCATTTGCGGGAACTGTACCAGTTCAGAGTAAAAATCGAGTAAATCCGAAGAAAGAAATGGGTGATAAAAACGCAAGGAAAAGAAATGATTGTTACTTAACTAATCTGATCAACTAATTATTAATAATTATGTTTTACTTATTTTGATTAGATATTTTGATGAATTAAAATAAACTGTAGCATTTGCTATTTCCTTTATTTCAACAGAGACAGAAGATAAACCACCAAGATTTTATTTCTTAAATAGTTTTCACAAATTTCTGAGATATAATATTGCGAGGTAAAATATTGTAAATTGCAATTATTTTTTGTTATTGAAGGTGGCAAACTGAGAAGAAAGAGCAAAAAAACGCCTTTTAGCATTTTTTTTATAAACACTGGCTCGCCATCAACTGATTTGTTTTAAAGTGAAAAGCTAATATTATTATTAGTTTCATTTGTAGGTGTTTTTATTCAGTACTTTTTACTAAATTCATGAAGTAACTATAATGAATTTTGTATATTCACTTTGATGAAAAACATTGTTCTTTGTTCTTTTTAATGAATTAGCCACTTTTCGGGTGCAGTGTGCATATTTCAGATACTGCCGGAAGAGAGCTCCTTGAAAAACATTAAAATGATGTACGTTAAGAACTAAAAACGTGTTTAGAACTGTTTACAAAACGGATGCAAAACTAGCATTTAGCTTTATTTTTAAACTGTAAACACTGAATTTACAGTGTATATAAAACATATAACTCACTCATTTTATGCAAAAGTATTCTAAATTAATTTTCAAAATATATCATGTCTGCACAAAATGTTTTGCCTTTCAATTTCCAATACTTAATTTCCATCTGAAATCTAAATTCTGATTTAATCCTTGAATTTTAAACGATTACATTTGATTTGAATGCTAAATTTTTGCATTAATTTAAACTAATTCTTGATAATTTTGCAAACTGTAATGTTCTAATTTAAGCTCTAAAAACAATACAAGGAAAAGTGAAACAGTATTTATTTATTTATCTCAGTAATTGCGTTTGTGTTCTGAATTATTTTATCATTACTGCGATCAAAGTCCTTCTCACTCAACTTTCGTCACATCAAATTTATTAGAAAATATAAATGAACTTAGTTTGAATTTGGAGTTATGATCAACGTATTATAAAGAACTAACTGAATCAACGATAATCACTACATCTGGAGAGAACCAATCTTTGCCATTGTGTTAAGGAGGTGCAGTTAAATTCACCGGAAGACTATATATATATATATATTATGTAGAGAGGAGGGGCCAAGGGCGGGTGCCCGCATAAATGCCCCCTTTATAAGAAAGAAAGCCAAAATCAATGTCTCCGACGTTCACAATGTTTTTTTTTTTAGTTTCGAAAGACTGCTTAGTAGGGCGGGGTGAAAATATATCGAACTCAAGTTGTCAGTATGAAACATGGCTGAAAAGGTGCTCTAGTAACCACCTATCATAAAAACATCAACTTTTATAGCCTAAGAATATGTGCATTCTCGCAACTTTGACCTCAGTTTTGAAGAAAAGACAATTTTTAAGCAAATTTAGTTTGGTTAAAAATTGTTTTCTTTTATAAACAAGAACATTGTGTTGATCATTAAATTACATAAAATGTAATTGGTATCCTCTCGTTGATTCACTCAAAATCTGACTTTGTTTCCCTTTTTGGATTCTCTAGCCGAGATTTCTTGCTGAGAATAACTATTCCATGGGGGCGTCATGTCCGTAGACTGTTTCATTTGCAGAGGAGATTTCCTTCACATTTCTTTTAACTGCCCGGGAATGACACGAGTATGTGTCAAGAATTATGGGTTTTTGGCACGTATCAGTGCTACTTATAACATCAGAGAATAAGGAAGGAACAGTAATATCCATTTCGTTCCAATCAATCATATCCATGTAGGTCGAAGCTGAGAAGTTGAGCCTGATGGATTTCTTGTCAAACATTCGAATTTAACCCGGTATAACACTCCTTTTCGCTTGTAGCACTTTTTCGATTGCTAGCTTCCGAATATTCTTACTCTTCTCAGTGATACCAGATAAAAGGATATTTTCAGGATGACAAAAGTAACAGTTGTTTTGTAACACAGGACGAATAATGTCTTGGTCGATTGTATATACAGTAGTTTTTGATAGAGCTCAATCATGAAGAAAAAGTTTTTGGCCCCATCCTGGCAAGACCAGTTTGCTTTGATATAGAACCATTCAGGAGCGTAGAAGTTCAGTATAAAATGAGCAATCCTTTGAAGTGTCTTTGATGGTTTTTCGTGCGACATGTAATAACGTAAGAGACGATTTGCTTTTGTCAGCCACCGTGCATTACTGAGAGACCAAGGTTGAGCAGTTTCTAACAATGTAATAGCTGGACCTCTATCATGACCGTTTTGAATTGACAAACACGCCTTATGGAGGTATTGCTGGTCACTCTTGAGATCTGCTAGTACTAATCCTGCTAAGTCCATCACTTTTACAGAGAGAGGCGGAAATTTTGCAATTGGTCTTTTCTTTGGATCAAAGTTCAGATCCTTGCCGATTTTGCCCTGTGAACTTCTAGGTCCTCTCGTTTGCCCGTCAAGAACTTCCAGGTATTTTCTCGAGGGAAGCTCATTAGTATGAAGTAAGAAAATAAACCATTGTAATGGTCTTCCCAATGTCAGCTCTAGTTTTCTAATTACTCCATTTGATTTACCTGTATTTACATTAGTTGCATCACAAACTACTGCTTTTAAAGTCGATGCAGAGTTGTTGTCAGTAATTACTGATATAATTTCTTGAGCAATTTCACTTGCCCTTCCACTTTATTCCTTCATTCTGTTCTTCATGCTTCTTTCTTTCTGTGCTTCTCCACAAGGTTCTTTGACGGCGTTGTTTACTGGGATCAATCGTAGTATTTTCAGATAATAGATTAAGATCTTTTAAGGCAGCAGTAGCAATTAAACAAGCATCACGATTGCTTATTTTGCATCGATCAACTGCCTTGCATAATTCTGGATGTTGGTGTCGATTCTGAGAAGTGCTAACTTCTGTATCTAACTCGTACTCGCTCAATTTGAAATCTTCATTTTGATGACCTTTTTTACTTTCAGAGTTGATCTAACCAATATCACAAGGATTCAACTGCATTTCCTGGACAAAACTCTTTTGTTTATATTTAAAGAATTGTCTTTTATGCTTTCTGTTTTCCATTTTTTGTAGTTTTGAAGTTTTCACTTTGTCCAACTTACCTATAATAACAGTGGTCAACAAAGTTTTTTCATCAGAGTAAAATGTGTATTGGCTGGATAGCATTTTTCACGCTGATTCCAAAACTGCATTCAGATGTTTTCTAGCACGTATAGGTTTCAAGATGAAGGCATATATATAACTACACAGATTTAACCATTTTAAATAGGCAAAATACTAATATTTCAACATTTGATTGTGTTTATTTTATTGTGTGTTTTTAGTTTATTCATCTTATTTATTTCAATTATCTGAATTATACATCTTATGTATTTCAGGTGCGAGCTTTTACGTCTAGCAGCATTGTGATTCAGGCAACAACGCGGTGCTTTGTGTGTCAAAAGATCAGTCCAGTCCAAGAACTTGTTGTGTCAAGTTGGTGTACATTTTTTTTGAATTTATAGTTTGCTCAGGTCAGTCAACATGCCTCGACAATGAAAGAATGACCCCGACAAGTTCTGTTTCGTATGCGGCCAGTTCACAACTAAAACACAGCGACGAAGTATTACAACCGACATTAAGAAAATATACAAGCTATACATTGGTTGCCATCTAGGTGACCAAAATAAACCATGGGCGCCACATCAAATCTGTTCTGGCTGTTCAAATGGATTACGTGATTGGCTTAACAAAAAGAAAGCTTCAATGCCATTTGCCATACCCATGATATGGAGGGAGCCGAGAGATCATCATGAAGACTGTTATTTTTGTAGTGTGAACTTAATGGGGTTTTCTGCCAAGAACAAACACCAGATTGTATATCCAAACTTGGATTCAGCACGTAGACCAGTAAAACATGATGAAGCATTGCCCATTCCAATTCCCCCAAGTGATAGGCTAGATTCTATCATAGATGACATGGAAAGTGATGAAGGTGCAACTGGCGTTTCCGGACCATCTACAGAACCAGAGTACACTTTTGAAGGTAGACATTTAGAGCCTAAAAAGTTAACCCAAGGACAGTTGAATGATCTTGTTAGAGACTTATCGCTGTCTAAAGAGAAATCAGAGCTTCTCGCCTCAAGACTAAAGGAGAACAATTTACTTGAGAACAATGTTCGTATTAGTTACTACCGAAAGCGGAATTTTGAATTAACAGCATTCTTTTCAGTAGACGGTCCTCTCTGTTATTGCCATGACATCAATGGACTATTTACAGCCATATCTCAGACGTATGTGGCATCTGAGTGGCGCTTCTTTATTGATTCATCGCAGAGAAGCCTGAAAGCAGTTCTTTTGCATAATGGTAATATAATGCCACCCATCCCCATTGCCCATTCCGTCCAACTAAAAGAGACATATGACAATATGGATATACTACTTAAGGCCATCAAATACGACAGTCATCAATGGAATGTTTGTGGAGATCTAAAAGTTATAGGAATGCTTATGGGTATGCAGTCAGGATTCACAAATGGATATGTGAAAACTTTCTTGGAAGCAACAAGTCACCTGCGTATAAGGATGGAGTCAAGAACCTCCTTGATGCCTTCAAAGAAATGGAGTGTCGAATGTCGTTAAATATTCACTTCCTGCATTCCCACTTAGATTTCTTTCCTGAAAACCTTGGTGCAGTGAGTGACGAGCAAGGAGAGCGCTTCCATCAAGATATTCAGATGATGGAGAAGCGCTACCAAGGATATTGGAATGAAATCATGTTGGCGGACCATTGTTGGATGCTGTATCGTGACAATCCAGGCCAAATTTACAAAAGGAAATCACACTCACAGCGCTTTTAATAAAATAATGTGTATATATTCTTTATTTATAAGTACATTGAATAAAGTATATGATGTATTTGTTGTTTAGCATTCCTAAGTGTGATCTATACATCCATAAATTTTCTTATAGCAATATCAAAAACTTAAAAATATCAAAACCAGTGTATCTATATAACTCTACGTGCTAGAAAAAAAAAAAACAGATTCGGAATCAGCGCGAAATATGCATTAAGAAAAGTGTGATCATGTTTGTGATGAGAAAAAAAGTTTCATTTTGTTGGCCAGTGTAATTTTTCGTTCAGTATGTTGATCAATCCAAAACTCCCATTCATCATTCGGGATTTTCTCCGCTGTAGCGCATTTACACTCGCTTCTTTTACGAGAACCGGAGGCATAGCACTTGCAGCAACATATGTCAAATAAATTTCTGAAGGAATCATATTTACTTTGATAAGTGTGGAAGATCTTTTACTCATGGGATATTTTCTAAGTTCTTGTCCCTTCTCAGTTAATCTCTTTACCTTAATTACTATGCTTTTGAAGTCGATTCTTGGAATGGAAGTGCGAAATGTTGCAGTAATGAGCTTATGTTTAAGATAAGCTTTGAATACGTCCTCACAAGTTGGTAGTTGGTTGCCAGGAAGCTCTGCTGGCGTTCCGGAAACAGAATGCTTCACTTTTTCTCTTGTTATGCCAGAAGAGGCCACTGTAAACTATGCTATTAATCTGAAACAAAAGAAAATAAAATGCTGAATCAGAAAACACATGTTAGGTCAAACAAATGGTAGGTCACAAATACACATGATAGGTCAAACACACATGAGTCCTACATTTTAAAATAATCAAAAACAATGTTTATTAATGGTTTTTTGATAGACATTGGCATTAATTGGGTTTATTGTTGAGATCCTCGTACCTGTGAGCCGAAAAATTTATTTAAGGAAAGATGCTAAAAAGGATCTTTTGTGGCCTTTGTTTGCAATTAATTTTTTCATAGTTGCCAATACCGAAATTAATATTTCTAAAAGATATGGCTTCCGAGGAAAAAATGCATGTCAAAACAACATGTAGTACAACTCTTTCTGATCTAATATAATTAGTCAGATCTAAGAAATTAACACTGTGGGCGTAATTGCAGGAGTGCCTTCAGTGGTAACAAATGATACCGTAAAGTGCGAATGGGATGTATATATGTTATGGACAAAGCCCAGCAGTTGGGTAATGCGCACTTTGTCTGAATACACCGCGCATTGTCCTCCCTCATTTGACAGAGTCCGAAATATATAAATAGTTCGGACTTTGACCAGCCCCAGCTGGACAAAGCGCTGAGTGTCCTCCTTCATTTGAGAGAGTCCGAAATATATAATATATATATATCAGGAGCGTATATTCACGGTGTGCTAGGTGTGCGCCGCACACCCAATAGATTTTCTGTAAATTAATATTTAATTAACCCTTTGTCTCCCTCTCTCAACTTTAGTCGAGAAGAAAAAGATGCCCTAACCCTTAATTCCGCGCTCGACTGTTACACTAGTCGAGATGAGAAATGAGCTACTTCAATTCAGTTGTTCGGATTGTCTTCACAACCATTCGGTAAAATTTTGGTACTGAACGATAGAAGCGTCCCTAGAACTTGTTTGAGGCACGAAATTTCAGTATTGCGGTGCGGCGATATATATATATATATATATATATATTCTTCTCCCCTACTATGGGAATATAAATTTACGTTTACCCCATGCCAAATCAAATGGAAAAGGGAGAGAGCGAGGGATCAGGTCAGAGAGTGTGCGGTCTGTGGACAGAACACCCTCCATATATGTTAAAGTGGGCGGGGCCTATGTTGCCATGAACCACGTCAGGTTCATATGCTTAACATATTACACTGCTTATACATGTGAAGCAAAGAAGTTCCTTATATGAGGACGTTATTGTTCACTATTTTTCTCCAAAAAGAAGACGAGTTTATGTGTAAATAAGTTCGATGCTTAAAGGAGCCCGTAGGAAATTGATGTTAGATTTTTTACAGTTCAGCTAAATTCTCCAAGTGTTTAGTGTAATATTGAGAAGGTGGATTGCGTATGCTTCCCATATTACTATTAAGATTTATTAATAAGTAAGTTAACATTAATTTCAGTTATTAATTTTACTCCACATGATATTCCGCACACCCAATTCACACAGTCACCATCCGCCACTGATATATATTATATATATATATATATATATATATATATATATATATATATATATGTGTATATATATATATATATATATAACCTAAATACATATGTAACCTAACCTAACCTTACTTAGCCTAACCCAACCTATCTTAACCTAACTTAACCTAATTTAATCTAACCTAATACCGTTGAACACTTTGCACGTTGTCCAGCTAGGGCTGGTCAAAGTCTGAACTATTTATATATTTCGGACTCTGTCAAATGAAGGAGGACAATGCGCTGTGTGTCCAGACAAAGCGCGCATTTTCCAACTGCCGGACTTTGTCCGTGACATATATAAAGCTTAAATAAATTCCATGTTAAATAAAACCATTAGAATCATATTAAAAACAGATACAAATAAAATAACTGAAATAATAAAAATATTTGAAGGAAAGACGAAATTCAACAAAAACAAATTTAAACGCCTTTCCTCAGCTACTGTAATAGAAGTGAGAAGTTGAAAACACAACAACCAGAAAACATCACCCACTCTATGAAAATAAAAACCCACTCTAATAGACAGAGTTTATTTCCACAACAGTTTCGACGCCCACTGGCATCCTCCTCGGGTGGATACAGAAAAACGAATGAACCAAAACAAGAGGGAAAAACAGTCCAGGGACCGACCGTTAAGAAATTCGCACCTAGGTTAGATCCCATTCTCCCGACACCGGAAGGGCATTTTCATTAAGTACATTCGCACAAATTTGAAACTATCTTCCTGTTCTAAACATACAGATTCTATTATTTTTTTATTTATTTTTTTTGTTTTTTACATAATTATTACATTTATTATTAAATTTATTACATTTAATATTGCATAATTATTTATTACAGAAATTATAAATTTATTATTACATTGGTTATTACATTGTTGTTTATTATACAGAACTTATAAACCGAAAAACGAATGAAAACGGCGATTAGGAAACAATCACAGAGACCATTGAGGAATTCGCACTTAGGTTAGATACCGTTCTCCCGACACCGGAAGGGCATTTTATTACAAGGTCCCGCTTATAAGTACATTCGCACAAATTAAAACTATCTTCTTGTTCTATACATACAGATTCTAATATTTGACATAATTACTGCATTTATTATTGCATTTACATTTTTTTAACCATTTATTATTATTACCTTTACCCTAATTATTAAATTTATAATATTACCTTTATTATTACATCTGTTGCATTTATATTTATTTCCACATTTATTACTTCCATTATTACATTTACTAAAAGCGAGTAAGGAAACAATCCAGAGACCTTTGAGAAATTAAATAATTTTGCAATATTAAATGTAATAAATTTAATAATAAATGTAATAATTATGTAAAAAAAAAAAAATAATAGAATCTGTATGTTTAGAACAGGAAGATAGTTTCAAATTTGTGCGAATGTACTTAATGAAAATGCCCCTCCGGTGTCGGGAGAATGGGATCTAACCTAGGTGCGAATTTCTTAACGGTCGGTTCCTGGACTGTTTTTCCCTCTTGTTTTTGTTCATTCTTTTTTCTGTATCCACCCGAGGAGGATGCCAGTGGGCGTCGAAACTGTTGTGGAAATAAACTCTGTCTATTAGAGTGGGTTTTTATTTTCATATTTTGATCTTCACGTAGAAAAAAGTGAAGTTTTTTGCATTTATCACCGCTCTCTTTCTCCAGTATGCGCATTATTGCCCCGCACGAAAACGGTATTACCGCAGAGGGTGGGGAATACTGCCGGTCCTATTCAAAGGAGTGACATGACGAAGGAGTGACATAACAAAGGAGTGACAAATCGGAGATAAAATTCAAAGGAGTGACACGAAAATACCAACAAAGAAGAAGAAAGAACAAATCCAGAGGGAAGAGAGGCTTCCAACTGTTAGGTTAGGTTAGGTTAGGCTAGGTTAGGTTAGGTTAGGTTTCTAGTTTTTGAAATAAAATCTTAATTTTAACAATTCTGTCACTCCTTCGTTACGGTATTTATGTCACTCCTTTGTTATGTCATTCCTTTGAAATGTCACTCCTTCGATACAGACCCAATACTGCGCATACCTCAGTTTTTGGTTTTATATGTTTTATCCTTGTTTAATTCAACTACTCCCAAAAAACGAAAGTGACTTGCAAAAACAAAAAAACCTTAGAAGAGAAAATACAAACATTTTCAGAAAAACGTATATTTTCAGTACGATAGCACATATTAAAGTTCACCCTTAACCGCGCGCCATTCCCCGACCTTCCCCTAGTAGGTTGATACAGTCTGTGATTCAAATCTGTATACTATTTTATTCCCCGGAAAGTATAAATATTTTAATCTCATTGTTTTGAGTGGATTGTTAATTGGAGGGTGACAAGGGAAATTGATGTAGGTGAATTTTTAAAAAATTTTGATTCATGACATTGAAATTTACTTAATGACGTGCATAAGGATCAATTTTTTTCCTCGAGGGAGACGAATTTTCGCACCCGAAAGTTTAAATAAGAATATAATTTTATTTTTTTGAATATCGTGCACGTCTTTTCCCGAGTTTTATTCACGTCATTAACTCTCAAAATCAAGAAACCAAATTTTAAAAAAATGCTCTTACAGTATATCACCTTCACTTGTCACCATTCAATTAACCACCAAAGTTAATTAATATTATTTTGACTTTTCTTTTGTGAGCTTTGAACTCTACGGGGCTGAGTTGGTAACATCGTTTCCCTATAATAGAAGTGATGATACTGAGGTCAGCCTTTCGACTATAGATGGTGCTCGTTATCGCAATGGCAATGGCCGCACTAGTTTGGCCTGAATGCTGCACCAATTTTGTAGCCTCCTCACTGATGATTATTGTAAGATTTTATATACACACACTCCACGTGTATATATATTAGGGTGTCTCTTATTGGGTAGTCAAAAATTGAAATGTTGAATTATTTTATCTGCGCCCCCTAAAATAGTTCCATTTAGCATAAAAACTAAAACTTGAAAGTTTGACACATATTGGCTCATATTTAGGGGTCGCCCCCGGCTAATAAAAATGGTGACCATGGCATAATAGCTCCTGACATATGATTCTGCTCATTATACACATAATTCCTTCCTTCTTTTTTTAGTTTGATTCGTTTTTATAAGTATAGGCCTTCTTATTTATCATTGATCCTTTTCTAACCTATCCTTGATGTTGTTATAATCCATCCTTTGGTCCTCAATCCTTCTTTATCCCAATCCTTTTTCTCCTATCCAAAATCCTTCCTGGCTCTTTTTTTATATACAATCAGCAATGAAGCATTGCTACAAAAAAAAAACCATTAGTTTATTATATAGAGATAAATTCAAAATGCCAGTGCTATTTACATACTTTAATTACTTTAATTAGCATTATTTCCTTATACAACATTTATTTAATATACAATGATTATACAATATGGTGTATTTTAAGGTGCGACCTCATTGATGGTTATTTTTTGAGAAGAACAGTTTTTGGTGGAACTGGGTGACTCTGGCGGTGTTTTGCAACAATTTGGAGCAGGAACTGGAGCTGCTCTTCCCCCACTGTCAATTTCTTATTCAGCTCTTGAACTAAAGCTACTGCACGTTCTGCCCGGTCATTTACAACAGATAGAGCTGCAACAATAGCTCTGGCCCTTAAATATTCACAGTTGGATGTCCAAGTGCTGGGTGCCTTGTTCAGAAATCCTTCTGGCAAATTCAGCTTAGTAAAGAATTCTCTAGTATTTCTTGTAACAAGTTGGTGTAGTCCTTCACCAGAGCAGAAGGTCGATTCAGGAATCCGAGGACGCTTGGGTGGTCTATCAGTGGACTCATCTTCTAATGCCTTTACCATGCGTTTCTTTACATCTGTACTAATTCGCTCATCAAAGAAAGCAAGACCAACTGCTTCTTCAGACAGGTACCATAAGTGGTTACAGAGCTTTTTTTTAATTGCATCAGAAATCTTTTTGTTAGGATAATTAATCAATGACCTCATAAGGAGCCAGTCATTAAATGGGGTTTCAATAGGGAGTGAGGATGTTGTCCAAGCCTTCATATAGATGAGAACAGAAAAAAGGGAAAGATCTCGAATTCCTCGTTCTTCAGTCTTAGTCATCTTGAACTGGTTTCGAAAAAGCCACATCTTGATAGAATAGAGCGCTTTGGACATTCAGCGAGCTCGATGCATGGCACCTGGTGCACGAAACTTGATGCCTTTATTGGGGACACCTCCAAGAAAGATGATGGACAGATCCAAAAGTTCTTGATAGTCATCCCGTAGCATAGGTGCCTGGGATCTAGCAAACTGAATTAGTTCAGTTTTAGACTGGATAATTGCTTCTTTAGTAATCGTGTCTGTCTCACCTGTTTGGAACACTGAATGATGACAAATAAACAATTGCAACATAATCTGGAGCATTCTTGATGAAACATGTTTAAACAGGTTGATCTTGTCTTATCAAGCAATATTTTCAGCTACAAACTTGACAATTATCTCTAATATATTCATTTAATTGAATTCATCATAAATATGATGATTAATTAATTAAAAACATATGTTTAGTATACTTGACAACTGCTAGTAATTTCAGATATTAATTGCATAAATAATAGCTATATTTTATGAATTTTAATAAGCGGGGGCGACCTCTAAAAATTGTTCAATCCAAAAAAAACTTTATATGTGATGTTTTTTCAACCAATGGCACTGGTTGAGGGGGCGCAACCTAAAAAAATCAACACTTCGAAAATAAGAGACACCCTAATATATATATATATATATATATATATATATATATATATATATATACATATATATATATATATATATATATATATATATATACACACATGGTGTTTCAGGAGGAAAGGTCAATACTTCGGGAGGTCACAGTATCGGTCATGCTGAGAAAAAAAGTTCATGTGAACATGTGTCTAATTCTGAATGGTTACGGAGATAGAGCTGTTTGAATCCGATGCGCGCGTAGCTCTTCCTCTCCCTTCCCTCCCCTATAACCTTGAACCATGTAAGCTGTAATGTAAACATGTAACATAAGCCAATCGACAGCTGACTCTTGTGAGTGACATTGTTTGGTGTTTGAAGCAGTGTTAAGAATGCCACACACCTTCACACATGCCGAATATGCAGATATGGTGTATGTCTACGGTTTTTGCGATGGAAGTGCAACAGCTGCTGTTGCAGAATACCGTCAACGGTTTCCGAACGGCAGAATTCCGGATCGAAGAGTGTTTACCAGGGTTTTCAACACATTGCGTGAGATTGGTACACCTCACAGCGCTCATGTTTCATCTGAACGTGAAGGTCAACAAGATGTGGATGAAGTGGAAAACATTCTTCAGGTGGTAGAGCGTAGTCCTACTACTAGCTCACGAGGAATTTCTACACGTCTCGGTGTACCATACACAAGAGTATGGCGAACATTACGTGAGGAAAGCTTGCATCCATATCATGTACAGCGTGTACAACACCTTCAACCAGGAGATGCTGCCATGCGACTGGAATTTTGTCATTGGGTAAATGCTAATCGCCGATTGCTTCGATTAATACTGTTCACCGATGAAGCTACTTTCACCCGTGACGGTATCAACAACACTCGTAACTCTCATCGGTGGTCAGACGAAAATCCAAATGCCACTGTGGAAACAAATTTTCAACATCGCTTCTCTGCCAATGTGTGGTGCGGTATCATCGACGATCAGCTGATTGGCCCTGTTACTTTAAAGAATCGTCTTACAGGACAAAGTTACTTAGAATTTCTGCAAAATGAATTGCCAGGACTATTGGAGGATGTTCCTTTGGCTGCACGCGCTGGTATGTACTTTCAGCATGACGGAGCTCCTCCACATTCTACCCGTCTGGTGATGCAATACCTAAATCAAACTTTCCCTGGTCGATGGATCGGACGCGGTGGTCCCATTCAATGGCCACCAAGGTCTCCAGACCTCTCTCCGTTAGATTATTGTTTGTGGGGGTGGATGAAACGTCAAGTTTACAAAAGAAAGGTGGATACACGAGACGAATTGCTCGCGCGCATTTTGGATGCTGCTGCCCGCATAAAGGGACGTCAAGATCAACTCAGACGAACAACACGCGATCTTCGCACACGAGTTGCAAAGTGCATTGAGGTTGATGGTGGGATTTTCGAAAACATATTGTAAACTGTAACAAGTTTGTCATTTCTGTATCTGATACCATTCAAAATGCCAATGTTTAAACATTAAATGTTAGAAGCAGTAATTGGTTTGCCTTTCTTGATTACCATTAACAATGCTTTTGTATTTGTAGATTCAAACAGCTCTATCTCCGTAACCATTCAGAATTAGACACATTAGGCGAATTTGTCTACAACAATTTGTCTAAAGATACAACTCATCTACAACAATTTGTCTACAACAATTTATCTACAACAATTAGTCTACAGATACAATTTATCTACAATAATTTGTCTACAGATACAATTTGTCTAAAGAAACGGATCAGGTTAAGAATAGCGAAACCATTTACCTCATGTTTAGAATGGCGAACCCAAAATTAAACATGTTAAGAATAGCGAACCCAAAATTCCACAAGTTAAGAATGGCAAACCTAATGTTTCAACAGGGAAAAATACTTCGAAAAAAAATATTTATTAAGAGAAATTGAAATATTTAATAAGAAGCCAATTTAAAAAACTAGTTTGCCTAGCATAATAAAACAATAGGATTTTAATGGAAAGGATATTGTGATGCAATGGTGGCGCAAAATTTTGGGAGCTATTGAAGAATAGGGACCCCAGCCTTCTTTAGTTAGCTTTATAAGGCTAACTAACGAAAATATCATGACCTAACCTAACCAATCGTCAAGGGCGTACAGTTAACCTAACGATTGGTTAGGTTAGGTCGTGATATTTTCGTTAGTTAGCCTTATAAGCCTAACTAAAGAAGGCTGGGGTCCCTATTCTTCAATAGCTCCGAATTTTGATGGGGTTGTAAAGTGTCTGAAGAAAGAGCAGAGTTTCAACGAGGCTCAAATTGAGCAGTACGTGGCTGGAGCCTGGAAGAGAACTACAAAATCCAAAGAAGCGATACCGTGATGCTGCTCAACGCATCAGAAGAATTGTTGAAAACTTCAATCCTGAGAACATCATCGACTATGTTCGTGGTATAGCCCACAACCTTTCTTTTTAGCATTTTAATAAAATGAATGTACGTTTTATCTTTTTTGTCAATAAAAATTTTCAAATTAAAAATAAAATTTTTCATTTTTATGAAAAAATTAATAATAATTAACATCAAATAGCTTTCATTTTTCCTCTCTAGACAAATTGTATCTGTAGACAAATTAATGTAGATAAATTGTATCTGTAGACTAATTGTTGTAGACATTGTTGTAGACAAATTGTTGTAGATGAATTGTATCTTTAGACAAATTGTTGTAGACAAATTCGCCGGACACCACCGATACTATCACCTCCCGAAGTATTGACCTTTCCTCCTGAAACACCCTGTATATGTATATATATATATATATATATATATATATATATAGAGAGAGAGAGAGAGAGAGAGGTGGGTTCACCAGCTTGACCTTCGTGTGAAGAAAGACCAACGTGTTGAAGTGCTATGAGGTATCTATATACTCAAACAAGTTAATTCTGAACTTTAATTCGAGTTATAAATGAATCTGTGTTCAGTTGTAAATAAATATGAATTCGAGAAAATTTTAGAAAAATTTTGATTCAAAATCAGTTTTGAAAGTTTGTATTTAATTCGGATTCAGATTAGAAAAATTCTTTCAATCGCTTTCGAATTTGGATTAGGAAAAGTCGGGTTCTGCAAGTTATTTAACTAAATAATCTCTCTCTCTCTCTCTCTCTCCCTCTCTCTCTCTCTCTCTCTCTCTTCAGCTGATACAAATCATTTTCCAAGGGGATTATGAATGTGAGAGGTCATACTGATTTTAAAATGAAAAAAAGAAATTGAAAACCTTCCAAGTTTTTCTGCGTTTCACATCTATTTTCAGATTTATCTTCGACCCAAATATTACAGGGTGAATGCATTTTTAACGAAACCCCCCAACGCTGTTCCAGCTTCTACGCATCTTTTATAATTTTTATTTTTAAATATTTTACATATTTTGTTTCATATTCAGGATTGGTGCAAGGACGGCAAAAATAAAATGGTGCAACGACGAAAAGGCGTTGTATAGGGAATTTAAACAGGCAAATATTTCATTCGAACGATCTCTTTGTATCTGTAACTACTGCAGAAAAGTTTCTCTCAAAAAAATCTGAAATTGCGGAATTTGCATACGACAAAACAATATGAAACTCGAATATATGTTGGTTACTCGACTGCTTCGTAAACTATGTCGAATCTATTTTTAACTTTTTATGATAATTAAATGGAGTAAAAAATGTCGAATCTACATTCGACGCTCGCCAATGTGTGAATATCATCAGAAAAAAGGATTCACCAGGAATGAGTGTCGTTTCCATCAAAGAAATTGCGTTCGCTTATTATGACACGTCTCAGCTGCGCAAAAAAGAGGAACTATATAACTATATGTATATATACAGAGAGAGAGAGAGAGAGAGAGAGAGAGAGAGAGAGAGAGAGAGAGAGACCAACGAATGACAGAGACGAATGAGATGAATAAGATGAATGATATGAATAATACGAAAAACTAGGTTAAATTGTAATAAAATGGATAAAAAAAATTTAGATTACATGGAAGTAAATAACAGATGGATTTATTACTACTGTAATACTGGTATGCATATGAAATTTTTTTGTCTGCTGTGAGGGTTTCTTCAACTCATATTATATAATTCGACCATGCTGAATTCGAAAATGACATTGGTTTTCCTCAATCAGGTCAGGTTTTTTCTCTATTGGCCATTTATTATAAGTCCAATTTTATCCCCAAATTTATTGATTTTTTTAGCTTAAACACTGTAGATACGAGTAATATTATAAGAACACTCGTGAAAAATGAAAACATTGTGTGAATAAATACTTTTATTCATACAATGAATATGGAAAAAAGTTTATTGAGGAAGGAAGGAAGTTTTTTTGGCTTTCCGTCTGTGTTTTCTTCGGGCACGTCTCGCTTCAAACACCAGCAATAGTCCGCCAGCATATTGATATCCCAGTTTCCCTGGTACCTCTCTTCCATTATTTTGATATCTTGGTGAAATCGTTCACCCTGTTCCTCACTATAATCCCCGCAATTTTCAGGAAAATAGTCCAAGTGGGACCACAAAAAGTGCATTTTTATGGACATGCGCGACCCATGAGCTTTGAAAGCTTCCATCAAGTTTTCGACAACGGACTCGTATTCTGGACTTCTACGCTTGCCAAGAAAATCAGTGACAACTGATTTGAATGCCTGCCAGGCATTCTTCTCAGTTGGAGTCATTGCGTTTTCGAACTGAGTATCCTTGATCAAAGTTCGAATTTGAGGACCATCAAAAACCCCAGCATTTAGTTTAGCATCAGATATATGAGGAAATTTACTCTCGAGATATCGGAATGCTGAACCCTCCTTATTCATTGATTTCATGAAATTTTTCATCAAGCCCAGCTCATATGAACTGGTGGGAGAGCAAAATTTTTGTTGGTGGTACAAGGGGCACTGAAACGACATTATGCGACCCAGGTTCAAAATTCTCTCTGGATGCCCAGTCACGCTGTGCATAGTGCTTCTCATCCGCTCGGCTATCCCATTTGCAGAGGAAACATGGGTATTTCGTGTATCCCCTTGCATTCCCAATACAAATGCCACAATCTGAAAAAAATTGAAATATTTAAAGAATTTAGAGAATTTGTTGTATCAGATAAAAAAATCTATGCATTGGACTGTATCACTTCTGTGGGGAAGTTAAGTGTTCTTATACGCTCTCAAATAACCTTTGGAAAAACAACATAGTCAATAGCAATAGTTTACTTATGATATTAGTATTACCTTCAAATCTCCACAGATCCTCCAGTTATGTTGGTCGTATACGAGAGCATCCAGTAAAATTTTCATGTTATCGTAGCTCTCAGTAAGTTGTACGGAATGTGCTACAGGGACTGATGCAACCCTATTCCCAATGTTGAGAAGTACTGCTTTCAAACTTCGTTTAGACGAGTTTATAAATAGCCTCCATTCTGATGCGTTATATGGCAGGCCCAAGGATTCGATTAGCCCCTCAACATTGCAGCAGTACACTAAGGAAGAGGTATTTCTCGTGCACTTGCAAAAAACTTGCGGAATTCTTCCTCTCGTTTCCTATACCAGGAGAATGTTGTTCCGGAGCCAGCAAGTTGTCCTCTCGAAGTCGTGAGCCCAAGATCTCGGCAGCTAATTTGGAAAGTCCTAAATCCCTGGTAAGATCATTAAGTTTCGCCTGGTTGAGAGGCCTCGGCTCATTTGAAGCGGTATTTTGAGGTATATACGACTGGGACTGGTCATTGACATTGGTCATTGATTCATCATCAGAATCATCGAAGTCCAGGGTTTGAGGTGGGTCGGGTATTGGAATTCCAGGACCATGGGGTACAGGTCTCATAGCAGAAGGAATGTCAGGGTATACAACAATGTGTTTATTCTTCTTGTTAACTCCTGAAAACAGAAACACAGAAACATGGATATAAAACTTGCATATGAAATAGAAGAAGCATTCAGACAGTGGCGGCTGGTGAGGGAAGGCTGCGGTCTGTAAGGTATGAAATAGGTCGATGGAGTCTGTATATTTTCTTTCTTTTTTATTCATATTGTCCCTTCGGGGACAATATGAATGAAAAAGAAAGAAAAAATATACAATCATTGTATATGTAAATGTAACTTGCATAACAATATGTATGTGTAAATGTATTTTCTATAATAATATGTATATGTAAATGTATGATTACCATTATGGTGAATATTATGCTATATATGGTGAATATTACATTATGGTGAATATTATGTCAAGTTTCATACGAGGATTTCAAAATATTTAAGAAAAATAAATTTATAAGCCCACCTTGGAGGTTTGTCATGCAGAAATAGCAATCTGTCACGTGATCCTTTCCTTCTCTCCAAATCATGGGAATTCCAAAAGGCAAAGATTTCGCTCTGCCTTTGCTCCATCTTCTCAAATTTTCAATGCACGTCTTGCAGCACATATGAGGGGCGAAATTTTTGTCCTGGTCCCCTAGCTTAATTCCAAAGTATGCTCTATACATTGTCTTCACAAATTTAGTGATTTGGGACTGGTTATTTGGCATGGTAACCATCCCCCATATGTAGCAGAATCTATTGGGATCATTTTTACACGCTCTATTCATTATGAAATATTTTGTCTATATGCCTGAAAAGTAAAAAAAGATATTATACAAGTGAAACAAGTGATGATAGATGTTAGTTCCAATTCCGCTTTGACAAAATGACGAAAAATTCTATTTTACTTATGAGGCCATAGCCGGATAACCTGAGCTGATTGAGAAAAACGGATTGCAGATTCGAAATCAGCAGGAAAACCTCTGTAAGAATCACTTACAAAATCCTTGACAGCAAAATTGATGCATACCAGTGTAATTAATAAATGAAGGAATAAGTAAAGAAAGAAAGAAACTTCAATGCGAAGAGAGTTTCTGTCACGAGATTAATTATTCTTATCCATAATGAGGAATTAATTATACGAAGTCAGCTCCAAATTTAAACTCAAAAGGAGCGGACGAGTATAATACCTTAGAGTAAGAAAAACTTATTTTCAAAGAAAAACTTCTTCGAATAACTTCAAAATGCCTCCCGGACTCAGGATCCGACAAACAGATTCCAAACTTTTTAGGAAAAAAAATTTAATATAATTTTCGATTTTTTTAACTATAAATTTGCTAAACTACAAATGAGTACTTACTTCTGCGCGACAAATCGATATAAATATAGATTTATTTATGTAGTATTCTTGTAAAGGGTGTTCATTTTATCAGTTAACCTAAAGAAATGAAAAAATGAATAAAAAGTAACTGTTTCAGGGGATGCACGAAACTGTGATACGAGAAACAGAACATCTCAAAACCTAGGCTAGCAACAGGCCAGCCTCAGACTAGACCTAGGCTAGGCTGAGGCTTAGGCTTGTGAAGATGGCGTTAGACCTGGAACAGCATCTGTTCGTTACTTACGTGAAAACTATTATCATTCAAATAGTGCCAGTGTGAATTTAGTGGTAGGAAGCGTTACCACAAAACCTTGGATATGGAAGACTGTTTGACGGTTCCGAAAAACAGTCAGTGTTAAGGAACAAAAGAGCAAATTACCATTAACTGTGGTCACGGAATAGATAGTCTGTAACGTGCAGGCAATACTGCAACGCAGTCCTTCCAAATGTCTCCACCAGACAGTGAAAGGCGGGTCGCATGTTGTCAATGGTTTCTTCAAATTGTGTAACAGCAGCCTGACATCTTGGGTATTATGTTTTTTGCGGATGAGGCATGGTTTTACCTCACCAAATATATGAATGCGCAAAACACGCGCGGTTCACGGATAACCTACACACCATTCGTAAAATCTCACTTTCATCCCGAGAACGTGGGATGTGGTGTGTCATTTAGAGATGTCGGATTGTGGGACCCGTCTTGTTCCACATCATGATTACGTCGGGAAGTTACAGTGATATCATACACGAGTTTTTGAGCTGCCTAACAGAGGATAAAATCCACAATGGTTGGTTCCAACAAGAATGTAAAACAAGCCACAGGTCTGTCAGGTAATGACAGAGTTGGATTATTATCGCATAATTATTAATTACTAATAATTAATTACTAAGGAATTATGGCCTCCACTCTCACCTGATTCATTATCACCGGATTACTTCTTGTGGGGCTATTCGACCATTTCATACTGCATTTCCTTTTCATTTTTGTTAACAAAGGAATCTTTATGGTTAGAACAATCATTGCATGATCGAATTAATCATTTTGTATTGGTTATAAAATAAACCATGTACGTTGGTTGATGTAACCAAGTGTGAAAATTGTATGTATATACCTACAGCACTTTTACAATGCAGTAGCATGAACGATATAACAGTAACATTTAAGGGTCTTAGAATTACAAAATAGCAGCAGTCTAGAGAATAAGCAAAGAAAAGCTTTAAAATATATTGATAAAACAAGTATAGAAAATTTAGAAAATTATGGGTAAAGGTGAAATGATATAGTAACGAAAAAACTTATAATCATAACTTTGTATGATTATAATCATGAAGCACACACACACACACGCACGCACACACACACACCACACACACACACACGCCACACACACGCACACACACACACACACACACACACACACTATAAAAAAGTCATACAGAATTATAGAATTAGTTCAAAATAATGTTAATGTGTTTAACGTTACATACACTGTATTTTGAAATAATTTGTACATTTCCTTTTCCCGCGTTGGGCGCAAAATGCTGATCAATGTTGCATAAGGTTATGCAACAAGGGGAAGGGGGATGTTGCAAGTTGTTATGCAACAAGGAGGAGGGGGATGTTGCAAGTTATGCAACAATGGAGAAGGGAGTGTTGCAAGATGTTATGCAACAGAGGGTGAGGGAATGTTGCAAGGTGGTATGCAACAAATGGTGAATGTTGCAAGTTGCTATGCAACAAGTGGGAAGGGAATGTTGTAAGATGTTATGCAACAAAGGGGGAGGGGGAATGTTGCAAGAGCAACAAGGGGTATGCAACTTGGAGACGGAGTTATCTCCCAACAGAAAGAGAGAAGAGAAGGAGAGAGAGGAGGAGAGGTGTTCGCCTGGCAAGAGCGAAGCGCATATTAAGAATTCAGCCGAGCGGCAGTTGTCTTAATATGTTTCTAATCAGCCAGCTGGCTTAATCAGCCAGTTGGCTAAACTGGCTGAGTTGCCAAATTGCGCTATTTATTTAATTAAAGCATATATTCTGGCTTAATCAGCCAGTTGGCTTAGAAGGCTGAGTTGCCAGTTTGCACTATTTATTTAATACAAGCATATATTCTGGGTTATTCCGCCAGTTGGCGTATCTGGCTGAGTTGCCAGATTGCGCTATTTATTTAATTAAGACATATATTCTGGCTTAATCCGCCAGTTGACTTAGAAGGCGTAAATGGCTTGTTCAGGTGTACAGGTTGAGTTGCCAGATAGCGCTATTTATTTAATTAATGCATATATTCTGGTTTAGAAATCCGCTTTAGAAGCCAGCCAATTGATATAATTAAATACCGTGTACAACCAAAAGAATTAAATAAAACACCATGACATCATTCTGTTTATTTAGGCGAATTAATGGTAATATATAGAAAATAAATATACAATAGAATATATACGACCAAAAAAAATAATAGTATACGGACGATGAATATATAATAAATATACAATGGAATATATATGATCAAAAACAATAATAGCATACGGACGATGAATATATAATAAATATACAATGGAATATATAATAAATATATAATGTAATATATATATATATAATCAAAAAATAATAATAGCACAAGAAACACGAACGGGAAATATATAACAAAAAATATACAAAACGTTATATTATCAATATATTAGTACAGGAAATATATATATATATGTAAAAATGAACCATAAATAATTCCCATATTCCTATACTATCTTATTCTTCATGTAATTCTTGTATTCATTTATATAGTTCTTGTATCCATTTTAAGAAAAAGTATCCATTTTAAAAATTCATGTGTTATATGGTTCATGTATTTATATAATCCTGTATATTCTTATATATTTAACTTTATATAATGCCTATACTCATATGTATGTACGTGTGTATTCATTTTTACATAAGGACCAAAATCGCCCAACGCGAGTTTGGATAAAATTTTTGATTTGCTTTCTACTTTGCCAAATAATTGGTGACCTGTTGTTTTTTTAAAATCTCATAATCATTTTTTTAGATTTCGCTTAATAAGGAATCGTGCTTAAGCTTTGCAATGTTCATATTTTGTATACATTCCTTTCGTTATAAAAGATGAGATCATGTCTTGCCTAAGCATTAAAATTGTACATCTTAAACCTTAAAATTTTACTCATATGCATATTTTAGTGTAAAGATGCATAGTCCGATTTCCACTTTTAGTTAACTTGGCAGATCATGATAACATCAGATCTGAAAAGTCGCGGTTTAAGATAAAAATATGGTTTCGTCTTCAAATATTTTGTTTACTCGTTCAAGCCTTACCACAGCTAAAAATTTACTTTATTTTCGAATATTGTGCAAAAATAATACAGCCTTTTTAGCATTTAATAATAATGATGTTAGCAGTTTTTGGGTATATAAACCCACTAAAAATTTCCATTGTCATTCAGAAGCTAATTCAGAGGCTGAGCACTACCTGTACATTTTAGCAGTAAATTTACAGTTGAAGATAGTTTTTATCTTATCCTTCGAGCCTTGCTCTCTTCAGAAGAACTTAGTCATTAAACTTTCCGGATACGCTATAAGAAGAGTCCGGAACCTTCAGCATTTTAGTAAGTCTATCAGAGTCCTCCGAGCCACTATAGAAGAACTCGGAGAGTAATATAGAAGAAAACTACTCAAGTCACACATCCGTTGCTGCCACCTAACTAGAACCCCCGTCGACTTCGAACCACGGGCCATAGACGGAGGGGTTAACAACTGGCGACCCTTTAACCAGGATCTTCACGACTCCAGGATTCTTCCAGTCTTCCAGACCCAGTTGACCCGTGAACCAGTTCCAACACCCAGTTGACCGGCGTGTCACGACTTCTAGTTCGTCACATCCACCCTTGAACCGGTGCGTCACGACTCCAAGTTCTCCACGCCTAGTTTTCATCCAAGAACAAGTGGCCAGCAAGACACGTCTTCAGGACACGTCTCTAAGGATTTCGCCGTAGGAATCTTGTTAAGTACAAAACTCTTTTTTAAATAATTTCTAAACATTTGAAAAGTCAGTATTATTAACATTAATATTTATATTGAGCCAGAATTAACACAAAACACAGTGAACACTTCAGACACCAGTGATACATTTTTTTTATTGAAAACAGTTTGTCACAGAATTATTGTCACAGAATTCACAGAATTGTCACAGAATTATTGTCACAGTTATTTTCAGTTATTTTTACTATTCTAGTTAGTATAGTATAATTTTATTTAATGTACCAAACATAGTATTACCATACCTTCACGTACATTCGAGTGAAATTTTGTTTACATTTTTATTTTTGTTTGCAATCTTTTCAAATTTTCCCCTAGTTAGGCAAATTGTTGTGCATTTATTTTTTTAGATAGTGTAGTTAGGAAAACCCCTTAAGTGATCATTCCATAAATTAAGATCGGTCAAGCAGACCTAATTAGAACACATTAATAAGTACCTTCACATATGAGCGATTCAGACGGTGCGCTTTCTGACATCGAAAATTTACCTACACCCATTTTTCCACCTACCCCGCGCCCTTCAAACATACTCCCAAACACACAAGCCAATATGTCTCAGTCTCAAACCCCCGCCCCAGCATACATTAACTTAGGCAGACTAGTAAACCTTCCTCATACTGTTTTAATTTTTAAGGGGACCATAGATAATCGTTTTGTTGAACCACGCGTAAGACCTTGGGTTGAATCTTTAGAGCAACATTTCTTACGCGAAAATATTACCGATAATGATATAAAAATTAGGGAAGCAAAAAGATTTATCGACCCGAAAGAAGGGAATGCTCATGACACAGTCACTTACGTCCCATCAATTAGCGAAGCTACAACATGGGACGATTTTAAACAAAACTTATTAGAATTTTTTAAAGAAATAACCCTTGCACAACCCTTAGCCACGTTAGAAGCAGTCTTCCAAGCTAAATGGAAGAAAGAGGAACACGAAGATTTAAACAATTTTATTACACGTACACATAAACTTGTAGGAGAAGCCCTCCGGGCCGCAGAAAATGCATGTGGCATAACTTTCACTTCGAAACAAAGAAATCTAATAGTAGCCACAACCATTTACCAAAACCTACCCGGAGCACCTAAAAAAAAGTTTCAGGAGTTTTTAAATGTTGACAAACCTGTAAGTGTAGCCATAAACAAAACACGGGAACATTACCCCGATTTAGCAAACCAAAACTACCGAAAGGTAGAGAAACCCCTGTACATTATATTCACAGCAGCAGCCACAACACCAACAGCAACAACAACAACCCTATAAATCGAGGCCAATGCAGGGAACACCCCAGAAACAAGCCCCCCAAACCCAGAATACACGCCCTCCTCCACAGTGTTTTAACTGCGATAGCTTTGGGCACATGATAAGTCAATGTAATTACCCCTCGTATTGCTCCCACTGTCACGAACATGGTCATCGCCGTGGCGATCGCCAAAAGTGTGCTGATAAAGCCCCTGCAGGGTATAGACCCCACTTTCAGAAACCAAACCAACCACGTTCCCAAAACGTATCCCAAAAGTCATCCAATCCCCAGAAACCAGTCCATTCCCAGCCTCAGTCGAACTACCAACCCAATAGATCACGACCACAGGGTCAACCACACTCTTACCCCATGTACAAACCTCAGTACAACCAGCAAGGTCAACTAGTTCGGTACGTAGAAGTACCCGTGGAGGAATCATTTTCCCAGAGAACAGTTTCAAGAAACACCCTCCAGCGTATGATATTCCCGTAGAATAGACCCAGGTCCTCCCATAGAAGACCATTCGAGCCTTTTTTAGACCCTACATTGGAGGCGGCAGTTCAACCTCCTCCCCCTAAATTACAGTAATGAACCCAGATACGCACACAAACTCCCATCAGATAATAGGTGCGGACCTCCTAGATTTAATAATAAATTGTAGCACCGATAACCAAGATTTAACTGCTCTCCTAGATACAGGAGCACACGCGACGTTAATTAAGAAACAATGTGTAGATGAATTACTGAGAGTACAAATTACAAATATGAACTTAAGGCACCATCCTGCCAACTCAGAGGAGTTACGGGCACACCCATACCCACATACGGAGAAATTGAGTTATATTTAGAAGTTGGAAACGCGGTATACCCCGCGAAATGTTGTATAGTGGACACAGTCGCCACCTTTCAGACAGACATCCTACTAGGTATGGATTTTTTTAACCGGAATCAATGGGAGATTTACCCAGCCGGAAAGTTAGTAAAGTGTCGAAATAGGACACACCATCTCCGCGAGAATGACAGACAACTTAATTAATAGACTTAGTCAGTTCAGATTTCCGAAAGAAATAGGAAACCCCCTCACTTGATAGCAGATCAAGTCAGCCGGTTGCATCCAGAGGGACAACCGCTCCAGAAATCAGACCCCAGGGTAATCAGTTCCAGTTGTTGAATCCAGTTGGATCAACACAGTCAGTTTCCAGTCAGTCAGTTTCCAGTCAGTCAGTTTCCAGACAGTCAGTTTCCAGTCAGTCCAGTTTCCAGTCAGCCAGTTTCCAGTCAGCCAGTTTCCAGTCAGCCAGCTTCAGTTCAGCCAATAAGGCAAATTTTAGTCGCCGAACCAGAATCAGATTCACAATTTTTCATATGCCCTACCGAGCATATAACAGTAGCACCTTATGAGAAGATTTGTTTCCTAGCAAAAGTAGTTAACAGTCAAGGAAAATTATTAGAGTCAGAGCGTACTCTGATTACAGAGAAAAGTAATTTCAAAAGAGATGTTCTTATTGCCCAAGTCCTTAGTCAGAGTCAGAATTCAGCTATCCCTGTTGTTTGTTTAAACAAAGGAAAAAGTCCTATAGAATTAACTTCAAATCAGAAAATAGGAACTGTTTCCACAGTAGAAGTAGATTCAGATTTCCCCATCAGTATGATAAATCGTGTTTCCAGTTCCTTAGAATTAAATCCTTCATATTAAAAGAAGAATATAAGAAATGTCTGGAGCACTCCCTTCAGGAGTCACCAGCTTTACAGGATCCCAAACTAATGGAATCACTTCTCGATTTCCTGATAAGAAATAGAGATGTGATTGCCCTAAAAGGAGATCCTCTGGGCCGAACTAATTTGGTCCCTTTTGAAATCAAGTTGGAACCCAATTCCAAACCCATTTTCATTCCTCCCTATCGGGTTCCACATTCCCAGTTAGTCACTATTGAGGAACACATCAAGGACATGTTGGAGCAGGATGTCATTCAGCCTTCAGCTAGTCCCTGGTCCGCTCCTATGATTCTCGTCTCCAAAAAGGACGGAACATCTCGCCCTTGTATAGATTTTAGACGCCTGAACAACATTACCATCCCAGACCGTTTCCGATTCCAAACATGCAGGAAACAATTCTGAACGTAGGGAAAGCGAACTTCTTTTCATCCCTCGATTTAGCATCGGGTTATTGGCAAATGGAGGTCAGTCCCGAATCTCGGGCATTGACTGCTTTCTCCACTAACCGAGGCCATTACGAATTCCAGGTTTTACCTTTCGGAGTCCGAAATGGGCCTGCTAATTTCTCTAGGTTGATGAATATAGTCCTTTCCGACCTATTAGGTGTCGAAGCTCTCGTTTATCTTGACGATATTATCGTCTACAGTTCGGACATAAAAACACACTTTCAACGCCTTCAGAATGTGCTATCACACTTGAGAAAAGCACACCTTAAACTGAAGCTTGCAAAGTGCAATTTTTTACAAGAATCCCTGGTATACCTAGGATTCCTACTCTCGTCCACAGGAATTAAACCTGATCCAGCCAAACTCGAAGCCCTGGAAAGGTACCCTGTACCCAAGACCATCGACGACGCCCGTGCATTTATTGGTTTTGTCGGATTCTATCGGAACTTTATCCCCCAATTTTCGAATATTGCTAAACCCATTACTAATTTGTTCCAGAAAAATTCGAAATTTAACTGGGAATCCGATCACCAACATGCCTTTGAAACTTTAATTAATAAACTAACCTGTCATCCCATTTTACAATATCCTGATTACACAAGACCCTTCATCATAGCCACAGATGCTTCCTCCTATGGACTAGGAGCCGTCCTGTTACAGGACGTAGACGGTGTGGAATTACCCATTGCTTATGCCAGTCAACTTCTCTCTGCACCTCAACGGAATTATTCCACTACGGACCGAGAGGCCCTAGCGGTATATTGGGCTTTGAAAAAATTCCGAAATATCGTCTATGGCTACGATGTAACCATCAAGACTGATCATAAGCCACTCACGTACCTCTTCAAGGACAAGCTACTTGAAGGACGATTGAGTAGATGGGCTCTGTTGATTCAGGACTTTGCAGCAAAAATCGTATACAAACCGGGAAAACTGCAAGTTATTCCAGACGGATTGTCGAGACTCAAGCCCGACCCAAGTGAATAAAATAGGAATTCTTCCTGTGTTCGACTACGAGTGTCTGCAATACTCCCAACAACAGGACCAACACACCCAAAACCTTCGGGCGCGCCTGGAACAAAAGGAACCATCGAAGGTAAAAGAACAGTACAACCTCAAAGATGGGCTCGTACATTTCAGGAACGAAGATGGAAATGACCTCGTGGAGATACCAAAGGATCTCGTCGATATAGCCATTGGACTTTGTCACGACTCACCTTTGTATGGACACATGGGGCCGGATCGCACCATCAAGAGTCTTTTGGAGCGATACCACTTTCCCGAGATGAACAAAAAGGTACAAGAATACATCGCCGAATGTCCGTCGTGTTTAAAGCATAAGGGCAACGTACCATCCACAGCTCCGATGCATAAATATCCAGTATGCCAAAGGCCCTGGCAAAGAACTGGAATGGATATACTGGGACCATTTCCCAAAACATCAAAGGGAAATCAGTACATCATTGTGTTTACGGACCACTTCTCGCGTTACAGTGAAGTAGCCGCCATTCCAGACCAGACCTCGGAAACTGTGGCAAGAGCCCTAGTGGAACGCGTCATCCAAAATCATACCACTCCTTCCATCCTAATCTCGGATAACGCCCTTAGTTTCACTTCCAAACTGTTCGAGTCACTCTGTAACATGTGTAAAATTAAAAATACACACATTGTGGCATACCATCCGCAGGCAAACGGCTTAGTGGAAAGGCACAATCGAAAGATCTTGGAAGCCCTGCGCCACGTTGTCGATGCATCCTCCCGTACATGGGATGATTCCCTTCCCATGGTACAAACAGCCATCAACAATGGCTACAATGTGTCCATCGGGACACCCCTCATTTCGTCCTCTATCACTACGACAAGCGTCTACCTTTTGATTTGCCCGACCAAACCGACCCGGCAGTCCTAACATCTTCCGAAATGGCAGAAGCAAATCAGCAACTAGCTGAACGATCTTTCAAGATTTTTGACATAATCCGCTATGCCCTCGACCAACGAAACCAACAGATGGAGCAAGAGCAACACAGGCGTCATCCCCGTCAACGGACTATAATCGTCGGTATGCGATGTTATCTGAAGAGCGTGAAACCGCCAGGTGCTCATCGCAAATTATACCCAAAATGGGATGGCCCATATAGGATTATGAAAACCTCGGAAAAAATCGTTATGAAATCCTCGACCTCCGGGATCATTCCAAACTAAAGATCATTCACGCTGACAATTTGAAGATAGCTTCCGAACAACACCTTCCCAAAAAACAGCTGCCAGGCGTTCGAGCCGCCTATCCTTCAAAAGGTCAAGATATTAACAAATCGGGCAGGGATAAAAAAACTGAAGTGTCACCGCGGGAACCGCTACCCATGACGAAGATTGGTACCTCGTAATACCACCAGTACTCGAGGCAATCTCTGAACAAGAGGAGGCCCCAGAGCCAAGCGTCCCATCGGACCCAGACCCTGGAGAAACCCCTTCGAGAGGATCACTCAGTGGAACTCCACCATCTCCTCCAACTCCACCATCTCCTCTGTCACCACCCTCGCCGATTGATGATCGACGCACGGACCCTACATACCGCCCGCAAATGCATCACCCACGTGAACTAGAACCTTCACATAAGAAACGAACCCGCTCAGAATCCGAGCTCAACGGTCGACCCCCATTGCCACCAAAACGAGGCCGACCCCTTCGCCCACAAACACAAGTATCCACACAAGTATCCACACAACTACCCCCAGCTCCGTATAACTTAAGGCGTAGAAATGAATAAAATTGTCCCCCTTATAATTTTCCAAATTATTTACTCTTGTAGACCTAGCATTAAAATTTCTACCGGAGTTGTTATAGAAAAACTTGCAGAAGGTAAATTTTTGAAAGGGCACGCAGACCTTTATATAAATTTGCAACCCCCTGCTAGAATTAAAATCAATCTCCTTCAGATACAAACCCAATTAAAAACGTTTGAAAGTAAAGTCCAGAATTCTTTCCAAGGAAAAGATCAGATTAGTCGCGTTCTGTTAGAAAATACCCTCGAAAATATTCAAACTACAGCACGCGCCCTATCAGAAATATTAGCCTTACCATGGATACAAACTGAAACTAAAAATTCAGAAAACTTTAACCAAAGAAGTAAAAGGGGACTGATAGATATAGGAGGGAAACTGTTCAAAGGTTTATTCGGATTAGCAACCGAAGAAGATATTAAAAGAATTGAACTTAAATTGAATCTCTTCGCGCGAAATCGACAATATAATGGACACATGTTAGAACAAACTATTAGGTCATTACACGAAAACAATCGCTTCCTCACTCCCTTTCGGACAGATTCACATACCTTGAATCCATGTTAGCTCAATACAAAGAACACAAAAGATATCTAGAATTAATAGAGATAATGAACCTACAAGTAACCCTAATCGATAAATACTTACAACGAATAACTACGATTCATTCCAAGGTTTTGCGTGCAACCCAGCTAGCCCATGGAAAAATCACTCTTTCCACCCTAATACCATGGGAAATACTTCAGTCCTTGATTCACACCGCCCAGTCACAATTAAAATTATCACCCATATTCCCACTCAACCACACTAATTACCCTCAATTTCTAGAATACACCTGGACTGTACATGGACCACGCCCCTACACATACCTCATAATTATACCAGTTTTCGATGTTCTCACTTATGACGTATATAAATTTCACCCTTTCCCAACACCCTACCAAAATAACTCTTATGTCTATCGATTGTATTTACCCACCGTACCACCTTACCTTTTCCTCACCAAAGATCTATCAGCTTATTCTATGATGTCAGATAGCGACGTCCGGCATTGCCGATTCCGGCAACCAAATAAACAACTCGTCTGCCCTCCACTCAAACAGTTATTCTTCCAACTACTAGGTCTTGCTTTATCGATTCGTGACCGGCATGCCCCCGTATGTTCATTTAAAAATTTAATTCCCTAAAACCATCCAACTACGAATTGGACCAGACATCTGGGTTTCCTTCGCGAACAGGACTGCCGCTACTCTCGAGTGTCCATCGAATTATTCCCTCATACAATCCCTATGGTTATTCGGCTACCAATTGGTTGCTCCTTGCGTTCAAAAGCCCTCCAAATATACAACCCGTATAAGGTTACCCTTAATAACTCATACCCATTCCGTCGCAAATTAAATTTAAACCCGTCATAGAGATCTTAAATCTCTCCATAAAACCTGTAACCATCCTACCCGAACTACATGCCCCTGAATGGAATGATCAATTGAGCCGGTTTAAAATTTCGGATGATAACCAAAATAACCTCTTACAAATACTACAACCGGTAACCATTTTCTCAACATCTGCCGTTAGTATCATTATTGTATGTGCTATTATCCTCGGTATATTTGTGGTGAAAAGATCATTCTGGGAACAAAGAAAACCAAGTGACACGGAACATGAAACTATTTATGCACGACCAAGAGTGCGTACCCAGACCACGTGAACTAGACTTAACCACCCGACTTACGTTGTATATATAACTCTGTATTATAAAACCCATAGTTATCATCTAGTTAGCATTAGTTAGGATGTTACATTATTATATTAATATCATTCTAGAGGGAAGAGCCCTGTAAAAATGAACCATAAATAATTCCCATATTCCTATACTATCTTATTCTTCATGTAATTCTTGTATTCATTTATATAGTTCTTGTATCCATTTTAAGAAAAAGTATCCATTTTAAAAATTCATGTTATATGGTTCATGTATTTATATAATCCTGTATATTCTTATATATTTAACTTTATATAATGCCTATACTCATATGTATGTACGTGTGTGTATTCATTTTTACATAAGGACCAAAATCGCCCAACGCGAGTTTGGATAAAATTTTTGATTTGCTTTCTACTTTGCCAAATAATTGGTGACCTGTTGTTTTTTTAAAATCTCATAATCATTTTTTAGATTTTGCTTAATAAGGAATCGTGCTTAAGCTTTGCAATGTTCATATTTTGTATACATTCCTTTCATTATAAAAGATGAGATCATGTCTTGCCTAAGCATTAAAATTGTACATCTTAAACCTTAAAATTTTACTCATATGCATATTTTAGTGTAAAGATGCATAGTCCGATTTCCACTTTTAGTTAACTTGGCAGATCATGATAACATCAGATCTGAAAAGTCGCGGTTTAAGATAAAAATATGGTTTCGTCTTCAAATATTTTGTTTACTCGTTCAAGCCTTACCACAACTAAAAATTTACTTTATTTTCGAATATTGTGCAAAAATAATACAGCCTTTTTAGCATTTAATAATAATGATGTTAGCATTTTTTGGGTATATAAACCCACTAAAAGTGTTCCATTGTCATTCAGAAGCTAATTCAGAGGCTGAGCACTACCTGTACATTTTAGCAGTAAATTTACAGTTGAAGATAGTTTTTATCTTATCCTTCGAGCCTTGCTCTCTTCAGAAGAACTTAGTCATTAAACTTTCCGGATACGCTATAAGAAGAGTCCGGAACCTTCAGCATTTTGAGTAAGTCTATCAGAGTCCTCCGAGCCACTATAGAAGAACTCGGAGAGTAATATAGAAGAAAACTACTTCAAGTCACACATCCGTTGCTGCCACCTAACTAGAACCCCCGTCGACTTCGAACCAACACGGGCCATAGACGGAGGGGTTAACATATATATATATAAGCACACCGGACAAAAAATTAGTCACCCCTCTCAGAATGTACCTAATAACGTGTGACGGCGCCTCTGGCCTTGATAACCGCACGAATCCGGCGAGGCAGAGACTCTATGAGGTTGTGCATGTACTGAACATCGATTTGCTGCCACTCGTTCATCAGCCGGTCCCGAAGTTCCGCCAGAGTCCGTGGGTGTCTATTCCTGCGCTTCACTTTCTGTTTCCAGCCTGAACAACACCTTCGACGCATTCAGGATTAAAGGCTTCATTGGACCTGCGATGTACTCGTCGCCTCCCATCATTGGAGAACAAACAAAAACGGGACTCATCGGACCAAATTACGCGTTTCCAATCTGCCGCAGTCCGGTTTTTGTGCCTCTGAGCCCATTTATAACGTGCCAATTTGTGACTTGCTGTTAACAGCGGCCTCTTCCGTGGTACCCTGCTCCAGATGTCCATCGCATGCAGTTCTCGTCGCAATGTCCGTTCGGAAATTGGTCGCTGGAGAACCTCATTGGTTTCTTGGAGCAATTGTTCTCTGGTTTGAAAACGATTTGCAGTTACTAGACGAAAAACATGGCGGCGGCCCCTATTGTCGAGAAATGTTTTCCGGCCACAGTTACGCCGTCGATTGTCAGTTGATTGCGAACTACACCACTCTTTGTAAACTCGCTGGACAGTACGCGTTGACACACCAACAAATTGGGCTACTTCAGACATTTTGTGTCCGTGGGCTCTGCCAAACACGATGGCTCCTTTTTGCCACTGAGTAACGTCTGCCTCACGACCCATTTTGCAGACTATATCCAACACACACTTTGTTCTTCACCACCTCACGAAACAGATTTTATCCTGTGTGCTACGGCACCGCTACTTGTCACTTACCAATGCTACATCAGCGCCCTCTGTGTGACCTTGAACTTCCTATTATCGGTGCTATTAGGGGTGACTAATTTTTTGTCCGGTGTGCTTTTATATGCATACAGTTATATTAAATAATTAAATATATTGAAAATAATATACGAAACTTATAGTAAAATGCATATTAGTACAGTGTATATATATAATATATAATATATATATATATATATATATATATATATATATATATATATACAAATAAATAAATATACATCCTTTATGTTCTACGGGGTATATTAAATAATTAAAAATTATAATTTACGAAACGTATTATCAATTGCATATTAGAAGAGGAAATATATATATACACAATTAAATAATTAAATATACATCCTTTATGTTCTACGGTGCAAGCACGCACAAAGAGGTCATCGTTAACCACAACACCATTATTAAATACAAGTTTATAAACACCCTTCCAATCGAGGGTTTTTTCTTACCGTCCCGAGCTTTTCAATCGTGAACTCTTCTTCACTCTGCATTGCGGCAATTGAAATAATCTTCCAAGTCGTAACGACAGCTATTCATTGTATAGAAGTACAGCTCTTCAGGGTGAACAGTGTAGGCAAGCTCTGCCCTGTACCGTTCAAGTGTCTTGTACCAAAGTTCAGGATATTTCGAAGAATCTAAACCTTTTAAATATGCATCCAGCTCTAGACCATTCTCGCCTTGTTCATTCCTATATTCGATAAATTCGTCGAGCAGAGCGGTGTGTGCGTATTCAAGAACAGTGTCAAAATAAATCATATCCGTAACACGAGCGTCTAATATAGGCTTCAGCTCCCGGAATCCGACGATTTCAAACATTCTATCGAGGCTGAAACGGTTTCGGGTAGGGACAAAAACGTTATTATCAGATGCATTCTTCCACATCAGTCGTATATCAATGCATGGCTGTTCGTTATTTATAAACAACGTGCAAACAACGACATATGAGGGGGCGTCACTAATCTGATCTCTTCTTGTACCTACACCTGCAGGTATTTTATGACGATCCTCTCCTCACTTCTCAACTATCACGAAGACTCTATTCATCTCCTCAACACTTAAATAAATAACATTACGTTTACCAGAGTTTGCTTGCCTGCAAATCGTTTCAAGTACATAGTTAATGGTGCCGGTTTCCAGCCTGAACCCACGCAATAACTTCGTCACGGAGACATCGTACGAGGCGTTGAGAATGCTTCTCAAAGGAAGTTCCATCGTATTCGCACGTCCACATGGTTCAAGCTCTGAGATGACTATGATCCACAGGTAGACGGATCGGCTCGACGGGCGGAGTGAGTCACGCTGGTGAAACATGTACTGGTTTGTTCGAACTCGTGTGTTTCGTGAGGTACACGGGTGGGCGGCTCGCTGGGGGGAGAGAGTCACACCATAAACTGCTGCAGCGTGTACAGGCTTGTTCGAACACTTGTACCCTTGGACAAACAGAATTTTCCGCTACATGAAACAATACCGGCTTTCATGTTTTATCACTCACCAGACGTTCATTTCCAAAAACTAAACATCTTCACAATCCGGTGCACTATTTGAGAGAAACATATGCCCATATTTATCCTTTTTGTTTAACAAGCGATACTCGTCTCTAAAGTCTGTTAAAAACTCACACAGCCCATTAGCCACAACCTCACTACAAACCTCATGATATGTATTAATATAGTGGTAAAAATATTTAAGATTCTCCATGATGACAAGATTAACATTCTCAACCGTAGGGTACGAGTAGTCGGTATGGTGTAACATGACATAATATCGTTTGTCATACCACTCATCAACAAGACTCACTATCCATAACCGTTGCTTATCTTCTGAACGTGTTGCTTCTTCTACCTCGCGGTATATGTGAGCCTTTATAAAGGTTATGTCTACAGCATACTTCAATACATCGTTTGTACTACGAAATCCAACAATGCCCTCGCCAGAATACCCGTAGAGTATTGGAACATCTTGGTCCTTCTCGCAGCTCAATGTAGCCTTAAAAGTATCAAAGGAGGGGGAATAGGGAGTTTTTCAGTATCCACCACATCTTGGCACTTTGCCGAATACCACTTCATAAATGTTGAACACGCAATATTAAAGGTAGCCATTACTATTTTTTCTACGCGGTAGAATACACGTCTGAGCTCAAGGGTATGCAGAGGTCAACTGAGCACGCAGGGATAGAGATATGCTAAGGTAGTGGCAGGACTCACGTTGCCGATCTTACTGGAGGCGGAGCTTAGCTTTTTACTGTACACACACACACGCACGCACGCAAAGGAGAAAATGAAACCTTAATTGAAACAAATATACGTGATAAATAAACATATCAATACACATATATATAAATAAATTCAAGGATTAAGGTAGCCACAGGGTACGGTATCATAGGTACCAGGCACCTGGTAACGCTTCTATACTTCTATAGGTGTTACGGCATACCTTCGTGCCCCTAAGTTCCTTCACACACCCAGTTTCTGCGCCCGAAAATTGTGCGTCCCACAGTCAGGGGTGGCTGGTCACCCTCATCTTCCAAGCACACTAGATCCTTCAACGAGTCAAAGTTAACGACTCGACGGTTCGCATGGTTAAGCGTGATACACTTAACTTTCACGATATACTTCATATCATCCCCTACCCTCACCCGTACCCCATAGGTTTTTGGCCCTGTTGACACAAACGAGTCTGCGTATGCACCATCACCATACTCATCCTTGATCTCGTCAGTTAGCTCTCCGAGGAATTCCCCAATAGCGGGCATGTATTCACCTTCCCTCGCTGTGAATATCACGCTATCTGTGTCAGCGTACAACACCCTCCGTCCAAGAGAGTGCAATAGGCCCCAAAGTTTGATGCGGGCGTAGGCCGTTGTGAAACTGGCTACAGGTATGTTTGTAACCCGTGAGGTATCTGTGGCCAGCTCGGTGATGTTGTACTTTATTATGTAAGTATTACCTACATTCACGATCTCCATAACCTCTTTATCGGGAGCGTTGGCATAATCCCAGACTTCACTATAACTTTGTGCCAAATGGACGTTCCCTTTGCCGGTATTCTGTGCAAACTTTCCCCAAAGACTGTTTAGACACAACTTTGCACTAAAGCGCTTGCCAGGATTCTTAACAATTTGGGATCGGTCAAGCTGTATACCTTCATGGGCACGGTAACGCTGAATATAAGCCGTTTTTTTCATCTTCGGTATCAACCCCTCGCGGATATCCTGACGCCTCACTTATCCTTCAAAAAAGCGTTTATATATGGTGTGAAAAGGTTGGGTAGCTTCTGAAACCTCCACACCTCATGTATCTTCATATTCTATACCCATGGCGAACGGCTAGGGCCAGCTCAGGGCTTGTATATACACCTCTGATCTTACGCTGGTGGTTGTATGGTCACAATCACCGTTGTTCTCTTCTGCGCACTTCACGCACAGGGGAAACATGAGCTTGTGATCTATAACGGGTAAGATCGGCATCCATAAATCGCGAGGGGGAGCACGTCTACGAAAGAGAGTCCAAAGTAGCGCTCATTCAAGTTAGCTGAAAACTCCTCGATGGTTGGTATGGTGGGACCCACCATTTTTTCAGGTGCACCTACGGGGTACGGATTGTTCTTCATCACGTAGGGGTATAAAGAGCAGAAGTCGTAGTAGTGGAGTTTCACGCCCTCCGTAGGCGGAAAGTATAGCTTGAATGGGTTTGTGCGCCCTCCAAACAAGCTGTCACCGCATTTGAGGGGGTCCAACACCATTGAACGTTTGATGGTCCTTATTTCTTCACGGTACTGGGCATCTGTTTCCATCCGTGCATCATACTCATGCTCCCACAGACTTTTGAGTGAACTGGGAGCCTATAAGTTGATCACGGTTACGGGTCCATGCGAGGCTGTCGGCGGGGGATCTTCCATAAAGGTCCCCTGTGACGGCACATTCAGCGCGCGGGCATCCATGCCACCAGCAGCCGTTAAAGGAATACACAGTCTTCTCACCAGTGGCTGGATCCTCACTTAGGCCGTCAACCCAAAAAACACGACCATTGACCTTAACGGGTACTTCACCCGTGTTGCGGGCATGTTTTATGTATACCCCGGTCTGTGCTGTAGGTGTATGAGCCAGTAAATAGCCTTGTGCCCATAACTGCGGGGTTGTTTCTGTGAATGAGCTAAGGTGTCTTTAGGCATGAAGTTATTCTTGAACACTGTAAAACATAATGAGGCGATCGTGGTCGCGACTTGCAGCGGATCGCATTTGAAACGGGTTATGTACATCCTTCTAAAGGCTTGAAAGCATACTCTAAGTACACGTACGTCATTCACGCAATAACGTTCACATTCATCGGCTATATTGTATGGATTAGCTTCATTAAAACTGTTAGTAGCGGTCAAAATCTTCACGCTCACTATCACTCATGTTGGTGTAGTTAAAGTAATGTTTGGGTGGAGGTAGTCCTACGTAATTTAAAGTTTCGTTAGTGAGGAATGTGTAAGGGAAATACCTTTTGAAACTTCAGCGGCTACGCCCTGACCTTGGGCAGCTTTGCTAATTTACAAGGTGTGAACAGCAGGGTGTCTTTAAACTGTACATTACCTCATCTGCATCTGTATTAGTTTGTTGCCTCTTTTCAAGGGATCACCTGTAAATATCGCAGACGACTCGTGTTCAAGCAGCTCCTTATAAAGGAACTGTGTGTCAAATTTCGCCCCGTTATGGGCAAGAATATACAGTCATTTTTTTAACTTGTCCGCTAATTTGACAATATAGGACACAAAGAGTTCACAGGGCTGTCGTGTGCATTCGTTTTAAAACGTTTGTCCGTTTTCCACATTTGTGGCACTCATCACACTCGAGCTCCATGCACTCATCACAGATAGTCTGACTTACGAGTAAATGTGGAATAACCTCTTTGGTTTCAGCGTTCGTGTAAGTTTCTATATCGTAGTACACGGTTATACAAGGGCTATTTTTAGGTTTAGCATCTTTCATATAACATACATGCTTCACTCCATCCGCCTTATATTTTTCATGACATGTAGAACAGTGAATTTCATCGCATTTATGTTTGAAATTCCCCCAATTATCCATCATGTGAAACATACCGCACTTACAAATCCTCATTTTCCTGCAAGTGCCATTTGATTTATGGAGCTCAAAGCATTTATTATTGAAAAATGTACGTCTACACACATTACATTCCCTCTTCTCGATTTCAACTACCTGACTTTCACATTTGGGGCTTTTACACTGCTCACATACCATGTAGCAATCCTTACAATGTTTCACCATATCATCAGCAAACTCGAGACAACCCTTACACAAATCATGATGCCTTCCATATTTTCGACTTTTATCATAACTGGCGTAGAGATCCCTTATGTTACGGATGGGGAGATACGATGTTCCTGACAATCCTAAAATAAGTAGAGGTCTTGTACGATCTCTCACGCTGCTTTTAAAAACATACACAGTCCTACGACGATCATCCATTCCAAATACGACTATACGTGCATTCATTTCCTGCTCGGCCCTTCTCAGTTCTTCAGGACCCATATTACACTCAAACTCAAGCTTACAATCTGAAGCCAGTTTACGGGCACGCTGCACAACCGTGGCAACCAAATTTTTCGTCCAAGTATTTAGCACAGTGAACATATGAGCTAAAATTATTGCTATAAAACCACAACCACGATCGACGTTTAAATGCTTTCTGTAAATAACGGAGAATTGAAATTAAGAGTATAAGGTGTGGCACTATGACCCGCAACCCGGAATACTCTGTCAATATCTACCATGAAGTTGTCCATATTGAAGGATGTACCACTTTGAGAGGCTTGCATTATACGCCCCAAGATATATGTCTATACAGCCGCAAACGTCTGAACGGTATTACCACCCAAAAATCGTCCCCCTCATCTGACCCGAACCTGAAGGATAACCTCGTCCGGACTTCACGTTCGTCGCGGTTCTGAAGGGCAAACTCCACAATACGTTCAACTACGCGCCGCAGTCCGTTGGTATACAGGGACCAGGGCAACCCTGACCACGTACCGATTTCTAGTCAGGGCGAGGTAGCGGTGCGCACCAACTCGAATGTTATACCATCCTCCACAGTATGAGAAGTTGTTGTGGTGGAAGTACCCGGACTGAACAATGGGGCATATTTGAGGAAGGTACTATTGTGGGGGTTGTGTCTTAAGACGTTGAGGGTTGGGGATCTATTACTGGGGGTCTAACAACCGGAGCAATCCTGGCAAGCTTTATACCTGACGTGTAGGGTTCTTCATCATGCTTCCGCTTTGAACTGTCGCATGCTACAGGTGTCGTTGGTGAGGGTTCGTCGGCGGGGAAGGGTTCTGTATCTGCATGGTCAACGGGTTCGTCTGTGATATCGATGATGGGGTGCTGTACATCGTCGTCATTCACGGTTCTGTGGAAGAAGAAAACAAAATATAAGGAATAGCACTCAAAATTTGTAATATTTTGTAAATGACACACTTAGGGGTGTGACGTGTTAGAGATGGAATCTGTAGAAAAATTCAGGTTCACAAGCCCCTCCACATTTATTATATCTGGCCCTACAGGATGTGGAAAAACTGTATTTATGCTTAAAATCATTAAAGATAAGGGGGAAATGTTCTCAAAATTTGTGCATAAAGTAATATGGTGCCATTCGACATATCAGTAAGTGTTCAACGAGTTCCAACATGAAATTTTGTTCCACAAGGGGGTCTATGCCGTTAATTCGTCAAAAGGTAATGAGCATACAGTCATTGTAATTGAAGATCTCATGTTGGAAATGGATAAAACGTTTGCCGTGACATTTACAATGTTCTCCCACCATCTTAACATAAGCGCATTCTTCATCAACCAGAATCTATGTTTCAAAAATAGATACATGCGCGATGTGTCGCTAAATACACAATATCTAGTCTTATTCGCACAACATAGAGATGTGTCATAAATAGGGGTATTAGCCAATCAAATGTTCCCGAATCAGCATAAGGAGTTTTTGGAAACACGTTTAGGGTGCTTCTAAGAACGAATATATTCCCAGAACCTGAAAAGGTGTATATTCCAGAATGACAAATAGGCTGAAGAAATATCGTGAATTAATAAAAATTTATCAACGATTGCCCCGGGCACTGCAAAAGATGTTTGTTAAAAATATCGACTCTGACTTTTTAAAATGCATCTATGAAATCTCTCTTAATGTTATAAAATGTAATGTGCCAATGAAATGAAACCCTCTCAAAAGGCTCGCTTTCGTCGTTACAAGGACATACTACGAGCGCTCGCTCATAAAAGTCAAATTGTGGGTAAAAAAAAGCGAATTATTGTACAAAGAGGAGGCTCATTCCTACCCATCTTTTTCAATTTTGGGTCCTTTACTGACTAGATTAATATAATGAAAAAGGTGGTTGTGATTCCGCACGAGGTGTATGCTTCATTGCAAAGTTCAAAGATTCCAGTCACGGCTCTAGAACCCCGTAAAAGTAGACTTAAAAGAATGGAAAGCGAGTTGCTAGCCCTATTAAACAGTGAAATGTCACCTGATGAGAAAAGGATCTTGTACCAAGAGACTTCGCAGAAATTTCTTCATGAGTAGGAAGATTATAAGAATCCTACAGACCTCCCCGTGGTTATTAGGCACAGCGCGAGTAGTGCTGAGCATGGCAACACAGGACTTGGCCCCGACGTTAGAGATGACCAACCAAAGAACAACGGAACACAACACATCGAACATGTGCTAAAAAATAGCCTCTCACATACACTGAGGAATAAAGGCTTAAGTCTTTATAATCTATTGAGTGAGGACCCCATCATACAGTGAGCTGATACAGTCGAGGTCATTGTTGAAGAAACAAGGGTACAAGGATCCAATATCGTTGATATTGTTCATGATCTGGTGAGAATGTGGGACAGACCCTCACCAACAAGATGGAAGCATATTAAAGCAAGACTAAAACAAATAAATGTCCCCAAAACATTGATAGGTAATCTGAATAGGTTAAAAGTCCTGGATCAAGTCTCGCATGTGTCACAACTGAGTACGCCATCGCCCCCAGCAGCAGCGTCTCGAGGAGAAAGAAGAGACAAACGGCCAACCTTATCCACGTTTCTCTAAAAACGCAAATGGCTAACATATTAAGTAAACGCTATTATGACATTTCTAACCCCGCCTCCTATGGTGGCGTTAATAGACTGTACAGAGGTGTTTACGTTGTAAGTAAAAAAGATGTTGAGCGGGTTTTGCGGGAACAGGATGCTTATACACTTCATAAACCGGTGAGAAAAAAGTTTAAAACGGCCAAGACAACCGCGGGTTCGATTGACTCTATTTGGCAAGCGGATTTATCAGACATGCAAAGATATTCAGTGTATAATGACGGATACCGCTACATCCTATTCATAATAGATATTCTCTAGATATCTGTGGCTAATTCCCCTGAAAAATAAATCGCCTGAAACAGTTGCTAAAGCGACCAAAACGTTGATGTTAAAAGAAAAAGGGTTCCTGGCTATTTTTGTACGGATATGGGGAAAGAATTTATAGGTCGCGCTTTTCAGAACATGCTGACAGAGTTTAATATCAGTTACTACACTAGCAGTTCTATACATAAGGCCTCTTTAGCTGAAAGAGTTCAACGTACCATAAAGGAGCGCATGCATCGCTATTTTACACATAAAAACACATACAGATATATAAACGTTCTCGGTCATTGGCTTCATCATACAACCGTTCACACCACCGTACGATTGGCACAACGCCTAACGAAGTTTTAGAAAGAGGTGCGCTGCCAGAGGTGAGAAGAGATGGAGCACCGCCACCACACTCTACACATTTCAAAATCAATGATTATGTAAGGCTATCACGTTCGGGAAATAAATTCGCGAAGGGATTTGAGCAAGGATGGACACGTGAGATTTTTAAAGTTCGTGCTATGAGACCAAAAGGTGAGATAATGATGTATTACGTTGAAGATTTAAACGGGGAGGAGATCGCAGGAGGCTTTTACCTCGAGGAGTTGCAGAAAGTGACATTTAATTTACGAAAAAGTGTTTTTAAAATTGAAAAACTTTAGGCAGCAAAGGTTCAGGAAAGAGAAAAATGTACCTGGTGAAATGGCTGGGTTACCCAGAAAGCTTCAACACCTATATAAAAGCTGCTGCAATAATGAAGCTTAATTAGGAAGCAACATGGCACCTAGCACTTCTATGTCACACTCCCGTCCTCTTCTTCTCTGTCTGTACATCCTACCAACAGCCTGGCCAACTTTGTGACAGAACTCCACGGACCCATTGAATTGGTGCGTGATTCGTATGAGGTGGGCTTATGTGAACTCCAGTTAGTCTCCAAATTTTTAACTCTTGAAAATGAGGAAATCATATTTCTGACCCTTAGAAGAATAGATGAGTGCGAAAAATTAGGCATAAACTTAGACAATACTATGCGTTCAGTCCTGTTCGGTGAGGAAAGGTACTATGGCACAAACGTATCGCTAGGAATCGGGCATTATGATACAGCCATGGACATTGTGACGGGGTTAAACAAGAGTCTTCAAAAGTCGTACCTGACAAATTATTTACTTTTTGAAGTCCAAAACATAGACACGCCTGCATGCACATTGTGCTGTTCACAATTGTGGCTGAGGGCCGATATTACGCAGCTCTCCAAAGAGATACCTATCACGACGCACAGCATGACTTGTCCAGCTTAATGTATCAATTGAAGATGGAGAAATTGGGTGAAAGCCCTCCGCCCCCAGACTTGTGCTATAGATACAGCAATATCGTAGAGCACCAATTTGTTGGGGATACCCAGGCGCGCCTGCTGCGCATTGCACACATCCCCAACCATAGAGGGAAAAGTTTGAGCATATTAGATATGACAAGCCCCATTATGTGAATGTTGCGACTAATCTATTAACCAACATCTCGATATATATAAGAACGATTGAGGGAAAAAATTTCCCATTCGGTGATGGGAGGTTAACAGTGAAACTACACTTTCGCCGTTTATAATGACTCGAAGGCCATTCACAGTCTACTGAGGAGTGAGATACCAGCGTGGGAGTGGACTTGGATTCATTTTTTCATCCACACTACGCACCGCTGTCCCACTGTTGAAGAGGGGTGCCAGGTACCTAGGGCGGAAAGCATTACAAACAGATTTTAACGCGGCAGAAGACATAATGGGCGGAACTAAGCCTAAAGAAGCTCCAAGAAAACATTTAAAACGTACACGGGACGAAATCTTCAAAGATGCAAAGAGAAAAATACGTGGTGGCTGAAAGAAGAGATCTGTCAGGAAGAAGGTGTTACGATCACGTGGCGCTAAACGTAAAAGGAAATCAAAAAAGAAGTGCTCTAAGCGTATGAAACCTATAGCTGATCATTTTTTTAACTGATATAAGCTGAGGACACTACTCTCACGAATCATAGGCTGACTAATACTTGTCGAGGAGGTGGCACTATTTCTGACTCGTCATGGCGCGTTTCATCCATCCGTGTAGTTCACAATGCTGTAAATCGGAACTGTCCCTCTTTGATATGCCCCCACTCAGGTCTCTATTGAGCATAGCGACTTTATTACAATTAACCCATTAAACACAATTAGTTCGCCGAGTGCCCCTATAGAATTCGTGATACCCAGCTCAGGCCCTTACTTTTTTGACCCGAGCTGCATGCACATGTACGCTAAACTGCGTATAGCCCATTCTGATGGAACGGACTGCGATGATAGTTACTCTGCCTACCCTGAAACCAACTTTTTACACTCCATATTCAGCCAGTGTGAGGTGTATTTAAACCAGGTTAACATCTCGGCAGGAACGGGGTACTACCACCTACGAGCCTATCTGGAAAATGTCCTCAACTTTTCAAAAGAAGCGAAGGACACCTTTTTAACCGCCGAGGGATATTACCATACTAAAGATGAAAATGGTATAAAGGATAAATTTAAAATTCTAAAAAAAGATATACGAATGTTTTGGACGTCTTCATACAGATTTCACATTCCAGGAGAAACTGCTTATGAACGGGGTGGATATGAAGTTGAAGCTTACCCGCACGATTCCTGAGATCTGCATAAATCTGGGGTCTGATCAAGAAGAGGGCGCGAAACCCGTTGTGATTCACATCATGGAGACGTATTTGCGTATACGCCGAGTGAAATTAAGTTCGCCAAAACAAATAGAAATTGAGAAAGACTTAATACACGCCACAGTAAAATACCCAATTAACAGGGTACAGATCAAACTATACACGGTGCCCGCCGGGTTGGCCTCGAAGCAACTAGAAAACGTGGCCCTTGGAGTCCTACCTAAAAGGATATTAATTGGAATGCAGGACCACGCCTCGACGAATGGAAAATATAAAAAGAGTGCCTTTAAATTCGAGAATTTCGGCCTTAAAAATATTACTCTATACGTAAATGGCATCGCTTTGGAGGGACCATGATTACGGACTACTCATCAGACGCTGTGTTCCCGCTCTGCGCGAGAGCATATAGTAGTCTGGCTCATAATACAGGCCCTGTGACGAACTTGGGTTTGGTGTAACGCAGAAAGAATTTGTCGAAGAATTTAACATTTATTCATTTGATATTACGCCTGACTTGTCTGCTGGCGCAAATACGCATTTAAGTCCACAGCAGAGTGGGAATATCTCAGTCAGGTTGGAATTTGCCAAGCCTATAGATGCGCCTATAAGTGTACTCGTGTACCTCGAATCACAGGCACTAATAGAAGTTGATCGTTTCAGGAACGTGGTCACAGACTTTTAAAATGGACGCGAATACACTCCAGAGAGTAATGAAAAGTGACCGTTTCACACGCTCAAATTTATCGGTGTGTTTGCGAAGAATGAAATATTGAAGTTGCCAAGTACGAGAAACTGGTACTTATCGTTAACACCGACATTGTGGGGGTGAGGGGATTCATTGGTTTGCAATCTATTTTAAAAATAGGGAAAGAATGTACTATTTTGATTCACTCGGCTCTCAGCCCTGGAATGATCTGTATGTAATTATCGAGCAATACATGTACCTGAGATGTGTTGGAACCCATACCGTTTTCAAGGATATTATAGCGAAACGTGCGGCTGTATTGCATTTCATTTCTCTGCACATGTCACGTGGGAAGGGATTTATAAATTTTTTAAAATTATTCGATTTGTGCGACAGAGATGAATGATAAAAGTGTATGCAGACAGATAAAAAAAGGTTCCCATATGTTAGCACCGCTGTATTGTGTAAAGGTGTATATCTATATTGTGTAAAGTTGTATATACATTTGTAACTGTAAAATGTAGCCATTAAGACTTATTTAACGGACACTGGTTCCGCTTTGTACATGTTTTCTACCATTTAATAAATGAAAATACAATGTGTTTGTTCTTAACCTCAAAAATACTTACATTAGTTCCTCGATGACTGCACTCTCTGGACCGGATGTGAGCCAATACCTCGACTTCTGTATTCAGGTCACTGGGTTGGCTGTGCGGAGAAGCATCCATATCATTTATTCCCCTTTCATCAAAAGTAGCTATAACACGATCAAGTTCCGCATCGGTCTATAAGGTTAAGTAAAAATAAAGAGCTACAATAAGAAAATGCCACGAATTTAAAAAAATATAATAAAAAGACAGATAATTCTTAGAAGTTTTGGTAATTTAAAATCCTACTGTGGTGCTGAATTATTGAGAAAAATTATTAAAGCGCCACCATATATATATATATATATATATATATATATATATATATATATATATATATATATATGTCGAAATAATCACGATGGAAACAGAGAGTAATTAAAAATAATGGGATTAATTTTTTACGTGTCGCAAATTGTAACCATAAGCAGATATCCTGACAGTTTTCGAGTGCTAAGACATCGTCTGCCTGCAATGGGACTCGAGCCCGCATGCAATTCTTAATAGTTTTTTAATATTTCTAATGAGAGTGGATAATATACACACCCAAAATATACACAGAGGAACACATATATATATATATATATATATATATATATATATATATATATATATATATAATAGAGACAGGCCCTCGGGACAGATAGCAGTTCATTTCGCTTTATTACGGCTTTTTATAAATTAACTAAAATAAAGCTAGGTTAGGCTAACAGCAAATTGTAAGCACAAACAGATATCCTGAGAGTTTTCAAAAGTAAGATTAACTGGGTGTGCTATGCTAAGTTTTTAATATTTCTAAAGTCCTACCTATTCAAGAAATGTACAAATAAAACACACGAAGGAAGGAGCACCATTCTGTGTTTCCTTTCCTTCGTGGTTTTATTCATCATGAATATTTTTTACGTGTTACTTTCGTGAAATAATTTTCATATATATATATATATATATATATATATATATGCCGAAATAACCCAAAGGAAACAGAGAATAATAAAAAATATTTTTTTAAACGCGTTTACTGCGGCCTTTTACTGTTAGGTTATATTGTTATAAACGAGAAAGAGTCCTGGGATAAATTTTTCTTTGTAGGTAAACTCAGAAAAAAAGCTAGGTTTGGCACTTATAAGTTAACACTGAATGAGCCGCAGAATCTAGTTACCTACATTTTAATATTGTCTTCATTGAACGGGTCTTGCATTTCGTCTCAATTTTCCGTAACAATCTGGGTAGATAAAAGTTCATCCCGATCTGCAGAGCTGAAAATTAGGCGCTTTGCGTGAGCATAAAGATCTTGAGCTTCAAACAGATCGGGGGAGTCGTACAGCTGGCTCATGGTTGGTATTTCAAAAACCTTAAACAAGAAAAATCAATGAACTGAGGCTCTGAGAGGAAAGTGCTCCCTTTTATAAAGGGGGCTTGTGACCAACCCACTGCACACAAACGATAGCTTCCTATTGACTATCAGTGAATTTTGGGCGGGGATTGACGCGTAGGCCTGCATAGCGGCCAAACAGAGGTCCTTGGCTCCGCCCACAGGGCTGTGATTGGCTGCCCCGTGAAATCTGGGGCGTGTGGATAGAATCCAATCTTCTACGTTTTAAAATGTTTTTGTACCAATACGCTGTATTAGAATTAGAATCCTCAAGGCCGTGTTTAATTCGTGAATTGCACTGAAAAAAATTTAATTTAATTTGCCCCAAAAGCTGGTTTAAAATTACAATAAATATAATGCAGTCAATCATGTTAAATCCAATTATTGAATTGTAGGTGCAATTGTATGTGTTATGTCATAAGTTCCATTTTTTCATAAATACGTTTAGAAAACTATATTTATTGGGGCAAGCCAGCTAAAACTTAAAATCTAGTTATATCACTGTTTTTTTGCATCAAAGTTTAAGATACTTCGCACAGTCTATACCTTTTAAATAATTTTGCATCATTATTTCAGGATATCTTCAAGAGTAAGATTTAATATGATCGTGAATGCTGTTTTTAATTATTTTAAAAAATAATGCAGCAGTGTCGCTGCAGGGCTACAAGTAAATGATGAAAAATGAATAAGTTACCCTGAGACAGAATCTATTTTGTTTTTAAAATCCTACTAATATTTTTTGTAATAAGGCTTAAAGATATATTGGTGTCTTGAAGATAAATTTATATTGAAACAAAATAATTGGCCAAAAGAGGAAAACTGAATAAGTTACCCCGAAATAGAATCTATTTTGTTTTAAAAATCATAGTAATATTTTTTTAATAAGGCTTAAAGATATATTGGTATCTTAAAGATAAATTTAAATTTATATTGAAACAAAATAATTGGCCAAAAGAGGAAAAATGAATAAGTTATCCCTTAATAGAATCTATTTTGTTTTAAAAATCATATTAATGCTTTTTATGTTATAGTTTAAGGATAAAATTGTCTTAAAGACAAATTTATATTGAAACACAATAATTGGCTAAAAGAGGAAAAATGAATAAGTTATCCCGAAATAGAATCTATTTTGTTTTAAAAATCATATTAATGCTTTTCATGTTATAGTTTAAGGATAAAATTGCGTATTATGATGAAAATTTGTATTTGCATTAAATTTAGTTTATGTTTTCGATTTTTTGTTTAAAAGATCGCCCTACCAAATGTCAAATAGGCCTCGTTAAACCACGAGAAGCTCAATAAAAATTATTGGCGTTGCCTTTTTTTTGACTTGGCCCCATAAACGTATTTGTTTATGTTTAATAGCTCTGTCTATTGGGTCGTATTTAGAGACCTTGTCGGTCTACCAGGAGTTGGTAAGTAAGGCGGTGGAGGAGGTGGTTGGTGGGTTGTTGTGTAATAGTTTCACCACCAATTGTCTAAGTTTCGACGCTTGGTTGTAGCCCTCATATCGGTTATGTGATGTTGATGGGATGAGCTCCTAAAAGTCGTAGCCCTTATCTCACCATGTGCTGTTGATGAGATGAGCTCCTAAAAGCTATACTTAGACGATTGTTGGTGATGTGATGCTTTTTTGTGAGGAGCTGGTAAGTAAAGCGGTGGTTGTGGTGCTTCACCACCAATCGTCTAAGTTTCAACGCTTGGTTGTAGCCCTCATATCGGTTACGTGGTGTTGATGGGATGAGCTCCTAAAAGTCGTAGCACTCATCTCACCATGTGCTGTTGATGGGATGAGCTCCTAAAAGTCGTAGCACTCATCTCACCATGTGCTGTTGATGGGATGAGCTCCTAAAAGTCTATACTTAGACGATTGTTGGTGATGTGATGCTTTTTTTGTGAAGAGCTGGTAAGTAAAGCGGTGGTTGTGGTGCTTCGCCACCAATCGTCTAAGTTTCGACGCTTGGTTGAAGCCCTCATATCGGTTACGTGGGTGGTGTTGATGGGATGAGCTCCTAAAAGTTGTAGCACTCATCTCACCATGTGCTGTTGTTGTTGTTGTTGCTTAGCCGATCAGCACACCCTGATCGAGCAAGCCGGCGGTACTCAGGTAACCGATCTCCCTCTCCGGAATGGACCAGAGGTTCAGCGCACTAGTGATGTGTTGTGTTCGTTGTTGTGCTAGAGCGGTACAGTCTGTCTTAATGTGTTCAAGTGTTTGTGGTGTTTCCTGGCACAGGTGGCAGGTGTCGTCTGTGGAATTGTCTAGTCTGTGTTTATATGACCGTAAGTTCGGGTGATGTCCACATCGGAATCGTGCTAAGTTAACTCGATCCGATCTGCTCAGGCTGATATCTGACCTGTTAATGGGTGGCGGCTTCGCACCTAGGACCGCATTCGGACTGAGTCGTGTCAGTTCTTTGTGGGTTAGGTGTGTGTGTGTGTGTGTGTGTTTTCTGTACTGTGTGATATCTGTGGGGCGTGGTATGGAATGGAGTATTTGGTTATAATGTCTCTCTGGTGTTACCTTAATGGTGCGAGGTGTCGGTGCATGATTGTACAGGGTGGGGCACGGGAACCAAGTGTTTTGGGAATAATCAGGAAAATGATATTTATTTTTGTAAAGAAAATATATTGGTAGAACAACATTCGTAAGAACATAGCATTTCATGTCATAATAATCATGTACCGAAAATTATATCTGGCATATGATGTCCTTGGCCGTCGACGCATTGTTGAAGGCGTTTACGAAAATTGGCCTCCACTCTTCCCAGCAGGTCTCTGTTGATTTGGATGATTTGTTGACGGATCGCTTCCTTCAATGCATCTAATGTACGGGGCTTGTCCTCGTAGACACGTGACTTGAGGTACCCCCATAGAAAGAAGTCACATGTGGACAAGTCAGGGGACCGAGGGGGCCATGCAATGTCACCAAATCTCGAAATGAGATGGTTGGGAAACAGGGGGCGAAGAACAGCCATTGACGCTCTGGCGGTGTGTGGCGTGGCCCCATCTTGCTGAAACCACAAATGTCGACGAGCAATACGCCTTCTTCGTAACTCAGGGATGAAAAAGGTGTTCACCATCTCAATGTAACGCCCAGATGTTATAGTAACGGTAACCCCATTTTGTTCGAAGAAATAGGGACCGATGACGCCAAACTTTCCCACCGCGCACCAAACTGTAACCTTAGGGCTATGCAGCGGTTTTTCATGGAGTTGTCGCGGATTTTCAGCAGCCCAATACCGACAGTTTTGATTGTTGACGGCCCCATTAAGGTGGAAATGGGCTTCATCACTCATTACCACCATCATGTTTTCATTCTGCTCATAAAGTGCAAGCATTTCCTGTGCAAAATTCAGTCGTTGGGGGCAATCGTTTACATTCAATTCCTGCACCATCGCTAACTTGTATGGGTGAAAATGTAATTCTTCATGCAAAATCCGTCTAACAGTACGATTGCTGATTCCGAGTGCAGCTGAATGTCTCCGAGCAGAGCGGCCTGGGCTTTGCAACATCGCTTGTCTGACCCTTTCAACGTTCTCTGGAGTACGCACAGTGCGTTGCGGCCCCTTCGGTTTTGTTTTCATTATTGAGCCTCCTGTTCGAAGATTGTTAACCCAACGTAAGATTGTGTCACGAGCGGGAACAGAGTCATTTCGATGAATGTTGAATCTGCGGCGAAACGCACGCTGAACTGCTGTCACTGACTCGCCACTCCTAACAAAATGATCATACGCGAACATGCGGTGTTCTAACGTCAACTGCTCCATGATGGCACCTGAAAGATAAAGGTGAGTGTTAGTTAAAGTTAAATGCTATGAACCCAGGAATGGAATGCTACCTACCGCACGCCACTCCCATTCCTAATGGCCGATTACTAGCTATTCAAAAAACACTTGATTCCCGTGCCCCACCCTATACATGTAGTGGCAAGGGTGTTGTGGGTTAGTTGTCGTTGCTGCCATGAATTGTGTTCCACTCATGTCTAAATGTTCCCTAACTTTCAGTATTTTTGCTTCTGTGTGCAGGTGTTCTGTTGGTGTTGTTTGAGTACATCCTGTAATGATACGAACTGCGTTGTTTTTTATTGTCTGTAAGGTGTTTATACGTGTGTTTGAGATAATTGGTGCCCAGCATGGGCTAGCATAGTCCGTAACTGAGCGAATATATTGTTTGTATATGAGTGACGTTGTTTCCTGCTGGTGTCCAAAGTTTGTGCCTGTAAGTGTAAGTACCCTAAGCGTGTTTAGTCTTGACCTACTGTACATTTGCTTTTAATGTCCTGAATGTGGTTTGCAAAAGATAATGATGTGTTGTATGTGACTCCAAGTATTTTGGTCCTGTGAGTGTGTGGAATGTTGGTGTTTTTAGTGTAAGCTGTGGAGTTACCAGGTGTTCTTTTGTGTTGCTTGTAAGCAAGCTGATGGTTGATTTTGTGGGCACTACTTTGAGTCTATTGTGTGTAAGCCAGTCTTGTATACTGTTTATGTATGTTTGTAAGTTATTTGTAGCGGTGTCGATGTTGATGTGGGTGGATGTTAGAGTGATGTCATCTACATATAATGATAAGGTAAGCTTGTTATATATGGGTGTTGGAATGTCATGCATGTATAAGTTGAACAGTGTTGGTGAGTGAACAGAGCCTTGAGGGACCCCGTTCGGAAAAAGCTTGTTTTTGGATGACTTTCCATTAAATGTGACATGTGAGTATCTTCCTGAAAGATAATTGCTCAGCCACCTTTTGGTGTTGAGTATTTTGTTTATGAGAGGGAAGCGTGGGATAGCATCAAATGCTTTACTAATGTCTATTGTTGCTAATAGTGTACGTTGAGCTGGTCGTCTGGAGTTGATGCCATCCATGATGTGCTGCGTGAGTTAGTGAGTAATGTCGTGGTTGAGTGGTGAGGTCTGAATCCATGTTGAGTAGGCGATAGTGGAATGTGTGGGTTGGTGATTTGTAAGATTAGTCTTTCTGTTACTTTGGAAGATGTGCATAGTAAAGTAATGGGTCTATAGGAAGCTGGTTCTGTTGGTTTTTTATTTGGTTTGAGTAGTGTAATAATTTTACCTTGTTTCCGTATGTCAGGAATAATACAGTGTTGGTATGAATATGTGCTGATATTTGTGAGAGCTAGTATTCCCTCTGGGCCAAAGTGTTTAAAGTGTATGTTAGATATGTTGTCTGGTCCAGTAGCCTTCGAATTCTTAATGTTTTTGATGATGTTGGTGGTCTGGTCTGTATTGAAGGGTGTAATGGTCGTGTCGAGTCTGTTGGTTTTCTTGTGTCTGGCTGTTTGTCTCTCTGCGTGTTTCTGGTTGTTGTCTCTGTTTAAGTGATTTATCTTTGCATTGTGATTAACTAGAAAGTTAGCTTGTTGTGTGTATGCTGGGATATTATTTTGGCTGCGACAGATAGCCGTGTGTGAGGTGTGAATGCCGCTGTTAGGTAGGTAATGCTGTTTCTAGTCTTGTATAGCCTGGATGTATCTGTGGAGTGGCTTAGATTTGTTATGAATTCCCTAAATGTTTCTGTTTGTTTTTCTTTGAGTTTGTTGTTTATTTCTGTGTTGAGCTGTCGTATCTGCTGTTTTATGGCTTCTGTGTGTGGTGTTTGTGTGTTTTGTTTGAGGTTGTTACGTTGCCTTATGAGGTGGGCTACTTCTCTAGTGTAATTTGGGTTGTATTTCCTAATGTTGCCCTCGGGTATGTACTTGTTTGCTTTATTGATGATCTGATTAAATGTCTTGAGTGTTGTATTGATGTTTATGATGGGTGTGCTGTTTAATGTGGTGAATTGTTCCTCAGTCTGTATTTTGAACTGTTCCCAATCAGCTTTATTGTAATTTCTGTAAGTGTGCCTAAGGCTGTTGGGGTAGAGTGTAGAACGTGTTGTAATGATGATGGGCAGGTGCTGTTGATGGGATGAGCTCCTAAAAGTCTATACTTAGAAGATTGTTGGTGATGTGATGCTTTTTTTGTGTGGTAGTTGTGCTCGTATATATTTTGCTATTGGGGCTTTACATGCATCAATCAGTTTATATATATATATTACGGTGTCTCTTATTGGGTAGTCAAAAATTGAAATGTTGAATTATTTTATCTGCGCCCCCTGAAATAGTTCCATTTAGCATAAAAACTAAAACTTGAAAGTTTGACACAAATTGGCTCATATTTAGGGGTCGCCCCCGGCTAATAAAAATGGTGACCTTGGATTAATAGCTCCTGTCATATGATTATGCTCATTATACACGTAATTCCTTCCTTCTTTTTTTAGTTTGATTCGTTTTTATAAGTATAGGCCTTCTTATTTATCATTGATCCTTTTCTAACCTATCCTTGATGTTGTTATAATCCATCCTTTGGTCCTCAATCCTTCTTTATCCCAATCCTTTTTCTCCTATCCAAAATCCTTCCTGGCTCTTTTTGATATACAATCAGCAATGAAGCATTGCTACAAAAAAAAACCATTAGTTTATTATATAGAGATAAATTCAAAATGCCAGTGCTATTTACATACTTTAATTACTTTAATTAGCATTATTTCCTTATACAACATTTATTTAATATACAATGATTATACAATATGGTGTATTTTAAGGTGCGACCTCATTGATGGTTATTTTTTGAGAAGAACAGTTTTTGATGGAACTGGGTGACTCTGGCGGTGTTTTGCAACAATTTGGAGCAGGAACTGGAGCTGCTCTTCCCCCACTGTCAATTTCTTATTCAGCTCTTGAACTAAAGCTACTGCACGTTCTGCCCGGTCATTTACAACAGGTAGAGCTGCAACAATAGCTCTGGCCCTTAAATATTCACAGTTGGATGTCCAAGTGCTGGGTGCCTTGTTCAGAAATCCTTCTGGCAAATTCAGCTTAGTAAAGAATTCTCTAGTATTTCTTGTAACAAGTTGGTGTAGTCCTTCACCAGAGCAGAAGGTCGATTCAGGAATCCGAGGACGCTTGGGTGGTCTATCAGTGGACTCATCTTATAATGCCTTTACCATGCGTTTCTTTACATCTGTAGTAATTCGCTCATCAAAGAAAGCAAGACCAACTGCTTCTTCAGACAGGTACCATAAGTGGTTAGAGAGCTTTTTTTTAGTTGCATCAGAAATCTTTTTGTTAGGATAATTAATCAATGACCTCATAAGGAGCCAGTCATTAAATGGGGTTTCAATAGGGAGTGAGGATGTTGTCCAAGCCTTCATATAGATGAGAACAGAAAAAAGGGAAAGATCTCGAATTCCTCGTTCTTCAGTCTTAGTCATCTTGAACTGGTTTCGAAAAAGCCACATCTTGATAGAATAGAGCGCTTTGGACATCCAGCGAGCTCGATGCATGGCACCTGGTGCACGAAACTTGATGCCTTTATTGGGGACACCTCCAAGAAAGATGATGGACAGATCCAAAAGTTCTTGATAGTCATCCCGTAGCATAGGCGCCTGGGATCTAGCAAACTGAATTAGTTCAGTTTTAGACTGGATAATTGCTTCTTTAGTAATCGTGTCTGTCTCACCTGTTTGGAACTGGCTTTGATCAACAGAAGTCCAATTGTCACGAAAACGCTTAAAGATCAATATCTCTGGACCAGTTGATGTAGATCCCAATGTTGCTTCAAATGCAGCTCCCAACAATAAATCTAAAACATGGTGTCTACAAGGCAAGTACGAAACATCATGTCCCAATTTTGCTTCGATGAGAGCACAGGCTCCACTATATTGTAATTGTCATTGTAATTGGGTAATAATGACAGCTCTGACCGGAGCGCATTAGAAGGTTCAAAAAGTAAATTAGCATAGAGTTTTAGCCTTGTAGGTATATTGATACATGTAAGCTGGGCTTACGAAACATGTTTTTCTTGTTATAACTAACTACAGGGATATTTTTATAAAAAATAATAAATTTCTGCTCAAACACTGCACAAAAACCCCCGCACCCCTCTAGTGACGCCACTGATAGAAACACAGATCATGAAACACATGTCAGGTAAAATTTCCATTGAACTAAATTAAATTCTTTGTGACAAATAGCAACATTGTTTAAAACTTCATAGTATGCGTATAAGAGCATAAATTCTAATTTTTTCATTAAATTCATTAAATTTTTTCAAACACTAATAACAAAATCAGTATAAATAATTGTGAAAAATATAAATAACAGTTTATTATCTGATAATAGTAAAAAAGAAGTATAGTGATACACAGTTACACACCTTTTACTTATGACAGCAGAACACTGAATGATGACAAATAAACAATTGCAACATAATCTGGAGCATTCTTGATGAAACATGTTTAAACAGGTTGATCTTGTCTTATCAAGCAATATTTTCAGCTACAAACTTGACAATTATCTCTAATATATTCATTTAATTGAATTCATCATAAATATGATGATTAATTAATTAAAAACATATGTTTAGTATACTTGACAACTGCTAGTAATTTCAAATATTAATTGAATAAATAATAGCTATATTTTATGAACTTTAATAAGCGGGGTCGACCTCTAAACATTGTTCAATCCAAAAATTTTTTATGTGATGTTGTTTCAACCAATGGAACTGGTTGAGGGGGCGCAACCTAAAAAATTCAACACTTCGAAAATAAGAGACACCCTAATATATATATATATATATATATGTGTGTGTTTTGTGTGTGTTTGTGTGTGTGTGTGTGTGTGTGGTGCGTGTGATAATAGGGCTTTATGGGCGTACAGTCGGTGAGTGCTTTTAATTCCTTCGAAGGTTATTAATATATACAGGCATTTACGGCTTCTAAGAAGCCTTCTAAGCCAACTGGCGGATTAAGCCAGAATATATGCTTTAATTAAATAAATAGAGCAATCTGGCAACTCAGTCAGATAAGCCAGCTGGCTGATTAGGGGCCCTATAAGACGATGGCCGCTTGGCTGAAGTCTTAATATGCACTTGGCTCCTGCCAGGCGAACACCTCTCCTCCTCTCTCTCTCCTTTTCCTCTCTCTTTCTCTTGGGGGATAACTCCGCCTCCAATTTGCATAACCCTTTGTTGCTCTTGCAACATTCCCCTCTCCCCCTTTGTTGCATAACAACGTGCAACATTCCTCCTCCCCATTGTTGCATACAACTTGCAACGTCCCCTCCCCTTGTTGCATAACCTTATGCAACATTGATCACCATTTGCAATTGCATTGCACTCTCCCATTTTGTGCCCATACTACTAATAACTTAACTTGTATCTTAATTAACTTAACTGAAATACTTTAAAAAATGAATATAATAAATACTGCTTTCCCAAACTTGATTTACATAATATTTTTCTCTTCCCAAATGCAGTTTCGAGCATCTGCTTTTCCTCCTTTTTTTCACGTAGACCGAAATTTTTATGTTAATGCAAACCATTCCGAATTCGAAATTTGTGCATGGTAAAATTTTGCTTGCGTGTTTTTTTTTTTTTAATTTCAGTGTTCATTAATATTAATAAAGAAGGATAAAAATAACAATATTTTGACCCATAAAATTTATAAATAGAGCGATGGTGCCTAACACTATATAACAGTATAATAGGAGGGGTGTAATATATATATATATATATATATATATATATATATATATATATGAACACGCACGATTCGGGAGATGGTGAGTTCGAACCCTGGTAGTGGCAGTTATATATATATATATATATATATATATATATATATGATGTAGTAACTAGATATACATCAAGTCGTGATAATAATTTTTAGCCTCTCGTAACTCATTTCTATTTCTTTATTCTTCGTCGACAGGAAAAATTTTCAAAAATGTTTCGTCCAACAAAGAAACATTTTTTGGTCAATCCGTCAACGAAGAAAAGCAACATGTCCGAGCTAAAAATAAAGAGATTTATTATTCCTTCCCTTTTTATACATGAAAGGGTTCTTACTTAGGGTGGTAAATCCACACACTTATTTATTACATCGCGTTTCTTTATACATTTTACGTAATAAAGTTGAGGAATAAAAGACAACATTATACGTTTTTACTATTTACCCCTTCTTGCTCTTCTGTCTTTTACGGCTCCGCGTTATTATAATGTCTTTTTTTGCGGGGAAGGAACTGAGAGTAATATTTCTGTAAAGTCATTCCAGTATTTCATGGCGAGTTGGAAATTTTAGCTCCGAAGGTTATTTAGAGGAAGGAGGAACTTTTGTAATACGTTTTTCTAATAGTAATTGTTAATTTATATGTTTACTCTTTGTACCATTAACTTTTTTCTTCAATTCTGCTCAACGGAAGAAGATTTAGAATAATTAATAACGACCCGCCTGACATTAGTTTCGGTTTTACAGTTAGATAAATTTTATCTCACTTCGTCTTTATAGTGCTGCATTTCGCCGCCCTGCTCAATTAAACATTTTCAGAATTTCTTATCCCTTTACTGCGTTCTAAAAGGAAATAAATATGTATTTAAGTTTCTTATCATGAAACGAATGAATTAAACAATACCTCTTCATTTTAAATGTTTAGAATGAAACAAAATGTTTTACTAAAATATCGGTCTCATTTTAATTAAAGTGTGGTCTTTGATCAGTTGGAGACTAACAAATAGATAATTCGCTAAAATTAATTTATTCTATTCCATTTAGATTTAAAATTATTATGGAATGAGATAAGACAGAAAGAAATGCAAATAGTCTGTATATTCAATGGTTTCACATATAAACAAATATTAAACACGAGACACACTTTATTCAGTATCCAAAAAAGGACGAACAAACATGGGTTAAGAAAGCAAGTTCTGTACTAGTTATGTTTTTTGTATACAGTACGTTAATAATTTAATATTTTACTATTTACGAGTATTCCTATAAGAAACAGCGCCATTTCCTACTCTAAATGGCCTGGTCGAGGAGGCGAATGAGAGAGCGTTCTCCTAAAACGTTTATTAATTTCTACTTTTAAATTACGACTGGAGATTTTGAGTAATTGTTAATTTAACTAGGAGAGAAAGAGTTACAAGGAGTTACAAGGACAAGAAGTACTTCAAAAGGCCTTGCGGCCCATACCGAGGAGGTACCAATGGCAACGGGTGTCAAGGAAAAAGTCTTACACCCTCAAATAGTGTGCAAGATTCGGTCTAACCTTTTCTTGAAATGATCAACAGAGGAACTGTTGGTCACAGAACTTATAGGTAAAGTAATTCCCACACACACTAGTGCTAAACCGTTTCAAATCCAACTTCTAACCATTGTTGCGATGTGAGTTATCACTTAAATTAAACATGCTTCTAAAATCGACATCGTTGAACCCGTGTAGTGGCTTGAAAACCTCGATGAGTTGACCGCGCAGCCTCCGAGTTTCCAGCGAAAACAAATTCAGGGCGCGTAAGCGTCGATTTTAGCCCATATGCCTAACGGAAGGGATTAACTTAGTGGCCCTCGCCTGCAATCGCTCCAGCCTGTCAATATCTTTCCTGAGGGTGGGCGACCAGAACTGCACAGCATACTCCAGGTGCGGCCGAACCAGGGAATTGTACAGAGAGAGCACAATCTCCTTGTTCCGAAACTGAAATTGCCTCCTGTTATAACCCAACAGCTTCTGAGCTTTCTTTTCCACTTCTACGCACTGTTTGGTGAACTTAAAGTCGCTGCTAATTAGCACACCCAAGTCCCTTTCCAAATCAGTGGCCTCAATATCACTCCCAACAAGTAGTCCGAATTGGGAGTGGCGTAGCCATTGTGCATGACCTTGCATTTACACAAGTTAAACGGCATTTGCCATTTTTCAGACCACTCTCATATCCTACGTAGGTCCGCACGCAGTTGCTCAATCGCCTCGGGGCGTCCCAACATTGGCCCCCCCCAATGTTGGAACCCTGAGGAACCCCACTAGTGACCGAGGCCCAACCCGAGGTAGCTCCTTTAATTACAATCATCTGCCGCCTATTCTTCAGCCATTTTTCAATCCAGCTACCTGCTTCTCCACTGAGACTCAGCGCGCGGACTTTGGCCATTAGCCGGCAATGAGGTACCTTATCAAAGGCTTTCTGAAAGTCGAGATAAACTATATCAATCGCCCTACTTTTATCATACTCACTCAACATGACGTGGAAAAACTCGCGCAAGTTGGTGAGACACGACCTATGCCGTCTAAACCCATGTTGGGAGTCCCCAAGTATCTTGTAGGAATCCAAATGGTCAACGATCCTATCCGCTATTATCCCCTCTAATAATTTACCTACAACCGAAGTGAGACTAATGGGACGATAGTTTCCTGGACTTTCGTGATCCCCTTTCTTAAAGATAGGGGTCACGTTGGCTTCCCTCCAGTCATCAGGCACCTGGACCGTCTCCAACGATTTGTTGAAGACTGTACCCAGGTGGGGAGCCACATCGTCGCGCACCTTCCGCAACACTTTGAGCAGGAACTGGTCTGGCCCAGGAGCCTTAAACGTGCTCAGTTTGTCTATTCTATCATCAACGACTCTCGCGGTACATCGAACACTATCCAGGCCAGCAACTTCGTGCCAGACGCCTGGCTTGGGGATGATGCGGGTGTCTTCCCTGGTGAACACTCCCGCAAAGTACTGATTCAGCACCTCAGCGATGTCCGCGTCGGAGGTCCGCAGAGCGCCGCTGGGGTCCTTTAACGGCCTATTATGCTTCTGATGGGCTTTCTACTATTAATATAACTGAATAACTCCTTACGGTTCCCCTTGCAGAGGCTTGCCGCCCGGAGTTCTTCGTTACGTTTCGCTAGCCTAACCTTCGCCTTCACTTCCCTACACAGGCGGACATACACCTCAGTGTTCTCATGGGAACGATTGGCCTTCGTCCACCTATACGCAGCTTTCCTATTTCGGATAGCCGAAGCGATGTCACGACTGAACCACTTAGGCTGCATTGAAGCGGGAGTGAACGGTTTTGAGGGTATAGCAGCAGACTGCTGCACCATAAACTGGTCCTGGAATGCACTCCACTCTTCCTCACCATCACCGCCCACCTCTAACCCCCATCTCACCTACGCTATCCCGGAGGCTAACAAAGGCCGCCCGCCGTATATCGAGCTTACTGCCTCTAGAGTTACTACGCTTCACCCGAGGGACTCCGACACAGAACTCCCACCCAACTATTCGTCAACGGTGAGGCCAATGACGAGGTTGGCTTCGGTTGTGAATACTAAGTCTAGAACGCTTTCGCCTCGTGTAGGCCCATTGACCCCCTGAGTCAGGAAGTTCTCATCAGCAAAGTCAACTAGCCTCCTCCCTTCGGCATCAGCAGTCCTGTCTTCCCGCTTTATGCCGCGACAGTTGAAGTCTCCTAAAACTGCACACACCCTGTCCCTTAGCAGGCTACGGAGTTCGGTGTACAGGGCTGTATCTTCCTCGAGGAGGAGATGCGGAGGTCTGTACACCAAGATTAACCTATAGTTCGTCCCTCCCACGTTCAGATCGACGACAAGCATCTCCCGTTAAGATCGGAACTGGCAGTCAACCGGACTCAATGTGTCCCTCACGTATATTAGTACCCCTCCCCCCTCCCCACGGGTGCGGTCTTTGTGAAACATTCTATACCCGGCAATCTCGAATTTCCCAACGTAGTCCCTACGATTAGTATGAATCCAGGACTCGGTGATAGCAACGATATCCTGGTATTCTGATGCTAAGGGCGCCCGTAGCGCGCAAAACGTATTCCTAATCGACCTAGCATTAAAATGCGCTGCACGGATGGAGCCTTCCCTATTCTGACCGCTCACCTAGTATGACCCGTTTCCCAAACAGCCAGGGCTGTCGGGAGTTGAAGAGCCCCTCACCAACGAGGGGGCAACTTCCGCATGGGCCTGAGCCCCCTCCAACGTGGAAGGAGGGTCACCCACTTGTACATGGACGCACCCTTCAGTTGAAGATACGTTGCCACCGGCTCAACATCATCTCTCCCCGGTGGTGGCCCGTCATCCAATCCCCGGGCTTGAACAAACCATACGATATAGGTGCCGGTCAAACAGCGTGCCTAGCACACCCTTACAGTTGGCATTGAGGTGGACACAATCCCTCTGATAAAGGTCCCACCTATCCGAAAACTCGTCGTAGGGGTCAACAAACCTCACGCCCAGTGTGATGTACAAGTCTTACACCCTCCGTTTATGCCAATGACCTTACTGAGCGGGTGGTCACTGGTATTCATCCGCGGTAAAATACCCATCAACATTTCCCTGTCTGTCTTAAGTTTCAGATCATCCGCAAGAGACATGATCTCGGTGATGATCCCTTCGGTCGAACCTACGCTACCGCCTTTGAGGAACAGGTCGTTGCAACCAACGTGGACAACGATCGCAGTCCTCCGACTAGCCAACTGCAGCTTTTCTAGCTCCTTCCTTAAATGCGCCGTTCCCCGCCCGGGTAAGCACGTTACCTTACTCCTGTCCCGGTTTGCAGAAGCAAAGTACTTCTCCTGGCCCCTGACCTGCGAGTCCCCAATCAAAACGGTGTCTTCCTCCTTCGCGAAGAGGAGACTAAAGCGGTTGGAGATTCTGACAGCGGCAACCGGGGTCTCAGGCTTCGGCTTCGCAGCCTTCTTGCCCGATACCTTTCGATACCCGTCGCCAACCGTAGACTCAGTCGCACTTACAGTACCCGACCCACCCCGACCGGCAGCTACATCCTTCGGTTTGTTTGGGCCATCAGTAGGCCCCTTCCCATCCTTTTTCTTTATCGGCCCCTTCCCATCCTTTTTCTTTATCGGCCCCTTCCCATCCTTTTTCTTTATCGGCCCCTTCGCACCCTTCTCTATTGGCCCTTCGTTGAGCCCTCCCTTCCCTCTACTTTGCGTCGCGGTTCCGAGCATTCCACGTGGGTCGCTGGCCATTTCTGACACTGATTTTGAACCCCGGCCCCCGGTCGCACCGCCACCCTTTCTCGACGGTCAAGAGCTCTGTCCAGTCCGCCGCTGGACCGCCTTTCCAGGGCAGCTATTCTATCAATAAACTCCCGGGTGGAGGGCGCAATCGCCGCGCCTCTAACAGCAGATCTGGACGACTCGAGCCGCCAGACCCTCTCCTCTAGCTTCTCGTAAAACTGCATGATTTCGCAAAAGAGGTACATGCTGGAGTGGTTGATCTTTTCGAAGCAAGCTTCTTTGAAGTTCGTCACCCACTGATTTACTCCACACCTCGAGCATTCAGCCTTTAGTTTCTGCGGTCCAGTCATTGTAACTTATTTTTTCGAACTCTGAATACACTGAATAAGATAAAGCGTTCTAGCAATGAAAACTATCAAAAACGTTCTGACCAGTATATAAAAAAAGGAAGTGGGGGGTTGAATTCTTCCCGTGCTAGCCGCATCAACCTATTTGCAAGTGAAGTTCATCCCATCCAGTAGACTACACCTCTCGCTGCTGCCGCACCGACCAAGGGTCTCCCCAGGGCTGAACAGTTCCAAACGTCGCAGCTACCAAGTGACAAACACTCGCGACGCAGGCGTCACGGATTTCCCGCCAGGAGCGACAGCGAGATGCGGCTCCTTACTAAGCCTTACTAGTCATTACAGCGGCCAGATTCTTAGAATCCAGTGTTCAAGGGATATCTTACCAGACCCAGAGGCTACGCCCGAGACTTTCCACATTCCATTCATCGCGCCCCTACGCCTGGGACCCCTCCATCCCAGTCTCTCACGACCTACGAGCGTTAAATGGTGTTATTTACAGAGGTTCCAAAGCCTCTCTCCTCACGTATGAGGTAGCAGTAGGGCCATATGGTAAAAGTAGAGAAAAAGAGTTGATACTAAAAGATTTTTTTTTTTTTGCACTCAGAGGAGAGCATCCTTAACCTAAGCTAAAAGGACAGAGTAGGGATGGGATGGGGTCCTAGTAACCCACGGGACAGGATTGTACAACAGACTTCACCCGCCCTCCCGAAAGAGAGAGAGAACCTAGAGGAACTGAAGTGGCAGCCAATTTCTCTAGAATCCCACGACTCGGGACCGGAGGGCTGTCACACCCCAAGTATAAAGTTTACAACACCCAGAAGAAATGTGCATAACCTTTACACCCCCTGAGGAGAGAGATAGAGAAAGAAAGAGAGAGGAAAAAAGAGAGAGAGAGAGCGAGAGAAAGAGAGCGAGAGAGAATTATATGATTGGTATCAAGTTATCTGGCCTTAACACTTTTGGAAATTTGAAATCTTGTATATATTTTGGGGAGGAACGGGGCACTTAACACACTGTTATGCGTTTTGCTATTGGTTAAAAAAAAGGCCGTACTCTAAACCTTTTCATGATTAGTTACTTTTTAAAAAGTTCTCTCTCTCAAGTCGCTTTTTAAACCTAATCAGAATTTGCTTGTAAATAAATAGCCGTTATGCAAAATGGTCATTTTATAGCAGTGATTTATTGAATAAACTTTATTGATAAAATAAGTAGTTTTACAACTTTTGTTTTCATTCTAACATAAATAATTGTGAAATTGGATTGTTTATTTTACTTAATTTGGCCCCTAAGCTACAGACATTACTGGGCTCTTAATTAAAAATAAAACAGATAGTTATTGTTAATAATACATAAATCATGAATGAGAATTATTAATTAGAGTATGTATTAATTTTAAATTATTATTATTATCATTATTATTATTATTATTATAGATATAAAACAAATACAAATTCATTATTGAAGGTATGATACCAATACTATAAAAAGAAATCAGTATTAGACATGTGAGATGAACAATAAAAAGTACTGTACATTTAATCCTAGATTTTTATTAGTATTCCATTATTAATCGACATTTCAACTTGGCTTTTAAATGAATTTACACTCGCAATATTTATTATCTCAGCATTTAAATCATTCCATAATTTCAGTCCGATGAAAATAGTTAAATTTTTTTATGAAGGCAGTAGCATGGGCGCAAAGGAGAGAGTGCAGAGTAATTGCATTGTTGATCAAATGTTGCAAGGCGCCAAACCCCACAGTGGCCCCCACCAAGGTGCCAAAAAAAAGGCGGGGAAGGCGGCTCAGGGCTGCGAAATAATTTTCATCAAAAGTACCAAAATGACCAAGCAAAAAGTACCAAATATTCCAAAAAAGTATCAAATTAAAAAAGAAAAAAAAAAAATAAATTTAGCGCCAAAATATAAAATGAAATGGAACTTACCTTTTTAATTAAAAACTTGCACCTTCTTCTTCAATCTCTTCCTTTATATACCTTTTTTTTCAATCATCTTTTTCCAAAGGTCTGTTGTTGGTTGCCATTCTTTGCAATGTGAGCCTTGAATTAAGCCCTTACTATCATATATAAAAGAGCATTGATTGTTTCAGTTTTTAGGGAAGAACGATTTTTTCGTTTGATGTTATTTAGTGTAGAAAATATTCGTTCAGCGACAGCTGAAGAATGAGGCAATGAAAGTAGATAAGCATTAACTTTAATAATTTAGGGAAACGCTATGCATCCCCACATTTCTCTTGAGAAACATTGTACCAATATTTTTGCCAAATATGCCAAACGTCACAAAAGTAGTGACTAAAAAGCGCTAAAAAGGTTGTTTGGAGAAGTTGTTCAAATAGTACCAAATTTCATGAAAGTCGTACCAAAGGTACAAATGGGGGTAAACGTATCGAATTTGGTACCTTAGTACCAATTTTGGCAGCCCTGGGAAGGACGCCTAACCTGAGACAGAGAGAGAGACAGAGAGAGAGAGAGAGAGAGAGTTACAAGGAAAAGAAGTACCTCAAAAGGCCTTGTGGCCCATAACGAGGAGGTACCAATGGCAAAGGGTGCCACGGAAAGTTTTCTACACCCTCAAATAGTGTGCAAGATTTGGTCTAACCTTTTCTTGAACTGATCCACAGAGGAACTGTTCACAACTTCTGAAGGTAACCTGTTCCACGTGTCACAGATCTTATACGTAAAGTAATTCCCACACACACTAGTCCTAAACCGTTTCAAATCCAACTCCCAATCATTGTTGCGAGTTGGGTTATCATTTAAACTAAACATGCTTCTAAAATCGACATCGTTGAACCCCCGTAAGAGCTTGAAAACCTCGATCAGTTGACCGCGCAGCCTCCGAGTTTCCAGCGAAAACAAGTTCAGGGCGCGTAACCGTCGATTGTAGCCCATATGCCTAACGGAAGGGATTAACTTTGTGGCCCTCGCCTGCACTCGCTCCAGCCTCTCAATATCTTTCCTGAGGGGGGCGACCAGAACTGCACAGCAAACTCCAGGTGCGGCCCAACAAGGGAATTGTACAGAGAGAGCACAATCTCCTTGTTTCGAAACAGAAATTGCCTCCTGATATAACCCAACAGCTTCTGGGCTTTCTTTTCCACCTCTACGCACTGTTTGGTAAACTTAAGGTCGCTGCTGATTAGCACACCCAAGTCCTTTTCCAAATCAGTCGCCTCGATATTGTTCCCCAACATCGAGTGGTCCGACTTGGGATTGGCGTAGCCAATGTGCATCACTTTGCATTTACCCAAGTTAAACGGCATTTACCATTTTCCGGACCACTCTCCTATCCTACCTAGGACCGCACGCAGTTCCTGAGTCGCCTCGGGCGTCCCAACATTGGCCCCAAGCTTGGTGTCATCAGCGAATTTGGCGATCCGACTGGCGATGCGACCGTCTATATCATTTATGTAAATGACGAACAACAGTGGCCCCAAAACGGAACCCTGAGGAACCCCACTAGTGACCGAGGCCCAACCCGAACTAACCCCTTTAATTATAACCCTCTGCCGCCTATTCTTCAGCCAGTTTTCAATCCACCTACCTATTTCCCCACCGATACCCAGCGCGCGCACTTTCGCCATTAGCCGGCGGTGAGGTACCTTATCAAAGGCTTTCTGAAAGTCGAGATAAAGTATATCAATCGCCCTACTCTTATCATACTCACCAAACATGACGTGGAAAAACTCGAGCAAGTTGGTGAGACACGACCTATGCCGTCTAAACCCATGTTGGGAGTCCCCAAGCAGCTTGTACGAATCCAAATGGTCGAAGATCCTGTCCGCTATTATCCCCTCTAATAAATTACCTACAACTGAAATGAGAGTAATGGGACGATAGTTCCCTGGACTTTCATGATCCCCTTTCTTAAAGATAGGGGTCACGTTGGCTTCCCTCCAGTCACCAGGCACCTGGCCCGTCTCCAACGATTTATTGAAGAATGTAGCCAAGTGGGGAGCCGCCTGGTCGCGCACCTCTCGCAACACTCTGGGGAGAAACTGGTCTGGCCCAGGAGCCTTAAACGCGCTCAGTTTGTCTATTCTATCGGCAACGACTGTCGCGGTACATCGAATACTATCCAGGCCAGCACCTTCGTGCCTCACGCCTGGCTCGGGGATGACGCGGGTGTCCTCCCTTGTGAACACTCCCGCAAAGTATTCATTAAGCACATTAGCAATGTCCGCGTCGGAGGTCCGCAGAACGCCGCTTCGGTCCTTTATCATGCTTCTAATGGGCTTTCTACTATTAACATAACTGAAAAACTCCTTAGGGTTCCCCTTGCAAAGGCTTACCACCCGGAGTTCTACGTTACGTTTCGCTAGGCTAACCTTCGCCTCCACTTCCCGACACAAGCGGACATACGCTTCAGTGCTCTCATGGGAACGATTGGCCTTAGCCCTCCCATACCCGACATTCCTATGTCGGAGAGAGAGAGAGAGAGAGAGAGAGAGAGAGAGAGAGAGAGAGAGAGAGAGAGAGAGAATTAGAAGGAGTTATAAGGAAAAGAAGTACCTCAAAAGGCCTTGCGGCCCATACCGAGGAGGTACCAATGGCAACGGGTGCCAGGGAAAATTTTTACACGCTCAAATAGCGTGCAAGATTTGGTCTAACCTTTTCTTAAAATGATCCACAGAGGAACTGTTCACAACTTCTGAAGGTAACCTATTCCACGTGTCACAGATCTTATACGTAAAGTAATTCCCACACACACATTAGTCCTAAACCGCTTCAAATCCAACTTCCAACCATTGTTGCGAGTTGGGTTATCATTTAAACTAAACATGCTTCTAAAATCGATATCATTGAACCCGCGTAAGAACTTGAAAACCTCGATCAGTTGACCGCGCAACCTCCGAGTTTCCAGCGAAAACAAGTTCAGGGCGCGTAACCGTCGATTGTAGCCCAAAGGCCTAACGGAAGGGATTAACTTCTTTGTGGCCCTCGCCTGCACTCGCTCCAGCCTCTCAATATCTTTCCTGAGGGTGGGCGACCAAAACTGCACAGCATATTCCAGGTGCGGCCGAACCAGGGAATTGTACAAAGAGAGCACAATCTCCTTGTTCCGAAACTGAAATTGCCTCCTGATATAACATTACAGCTTCTGGGCTTTCTTTTCAACCTCTACGCACTGTTTCGTAAATTTAAGGTCGCTGCTAATTAGCACACCCAAGTCCTTTTCCAAATTAGTCGCCTCGATATTGTTCCCGAACATCGAGTAGTCCGACTTGGGATTGGCGTAGCCAATGTGCATCACTTTGCATTTACCCAATTTAACGGCATTTGCCATTTTTCGGACCACTCTCCTATCCTACCTAGGTCCGCACGCAGTTCCTCGATCGCTTCGGGCGTCCCAATATTGGCCCCAAGCTTGGTGTCATCAGCGAATTTGGCGATCCGACTGACGATGCCACCGTCTATTTTATTTATGTAAATGATAAACAACAGTGGCCCCAAATCGGAACCCTGAGGAACTCCACTAGTGACCGAGGCCCAACCCGAACTAACCACTTTAATTACAACCCTCTGCCGCCTATTCTTCAGCCAGTTTTCAATCCACCTACCTATTTCCCCACCGATACCCAGCGCGCGCACTTTCGCCATTAGCCGGCGGTGAGGTACCTTATCAAAAAGGCTTTCTGAAAGTCGAGATAAAGTATATGAATCGCCCTACTCTTATCATACTCACCAAACATGACGTGGAAAAACTCGAGCAAGTTGGTGAGACACGACCTATGCCGTCTAAACCCATGTTAGGAGTCCCCAAGCAGCTTGTACGAATCCAAATGGTCAACAATCCTGTCCGCTATTATCCCCTCTAATAATTTACCTACAACTGAAGTGAGAGTAATGGGACGATAGTTCCCTTGACTTTCGTGATCCCCTTTCTTAAAGATAGGGGTCACGTTAGCTTCCCTCCAGTCACCAGGCACCTGGCCCGTCTCCAACGATTTGTTGAAGACAGTAGCCAGGTGGGGAGCCACCTGGTTGCGCACCTCTCGCAACACGCTGGGGAGAAACTGGTCTGGCCCAGGAGCCTTAAAAGCGCTCAGTTTTTTATTCTATCGTTAACAACTTTCGCGTTACATCGAACATTATCCAGGCCAGCACCTTCGTGCCTCACGCCTGGCTCGGGGATGATGCGGGTGTCCTCCCTGGTGAACACTCCCGCAAAGTACTCATTAAGCACATTGGCGACGTCCGCGTCGGAGGTCCGCAGAACGCCGCTTCGGTCCTTTAACGGACCTATCATGCTTCTAATGGGCTTTCTATTATTAACATAACTGAAGAACTCCTTAGGGTTCCCCTTACATAGGCTTGCCACCCGTAGTTCTTCGTTACGACGTTTCGCTAGTCTAACCTTCGCCTTCACTTCCCTACAGAGGCGGACATACGCTTCAGTGTTCTCATGGGAACGATTGGCCTTCGCCTTCCTATACGCTACTTTCCTATTTCGGATAGCCGAAGCGATGTCACGATTGAACCACTTAGGCTGCGTTGAAGCAGGGGTGCCCGGTTTTGAGGGTATGGCAGCATACTGCTGCACCATAAACTGGTCCCGGAATGCACTCCACACTCCCTCAACATCGCCGCCGACCTCTAACACCCATCTCACCTACGCTATCCGTGAGGCTAACAAAGTTCTCCCGCCGGAGATCGAGCTTGCTGCCTCTCGAATTACTACGCTTCACCCGAGGGACGCACACACGGAACCTAATAATACCGTGATCACTCCCGCCCAACGATTCGTCAACGTTGTGGCCAGTGACGAGGTTGTCTTCGGTCGTGAATACTAAGTCTAGAACGCTTTCGCCTCGTGTAGACTCGTTGACCAACTGAGTGAGGAAGTTCTCATCAGCAAAGTCAACTAGCCTCCTCCCTTCAGCATCAGCAGTCCTGTTTTCCCACTTTATGCCGCGACAGTTGAAGTCTCCTAAATCTACACACACCCTATCCCCTAGCAGGCTACTGTGTTCGGTGTACAGTGCTGTATCCTCCTCGAAGAGGAGATGCGGAGGTCTGTACATCACGATTAACCTATAGCTCGTCCCTCCCACGTTCAGATCGACGCCAAGCAGCTCCCGTTCCGACCGGAACTGGCAGTCAACCGGACTCACCGTGTTCCTGACGTATATTAGTACCCCTCCCCCTTCCCCACGGGTGCGGTCTTTGCGTAACATTCTATACCCGGGAATTTCGAACTCCCCAACGTAGTCCCTACGATCAGTATGAATCCAGGACTCGGTGATAGCAACGATATCCTGGTATTCTGATGCTAAGTGCGCCCGTAGCTCGCAAAACTTGTTCCTAATCGACCTAGCATTAAAAAGCATTGCACGGAGGGAGCCTCCCCTATTCTGGCCGCCCCCTAGCACGACCCGTTTCCCGAACAGCCAGGGCTGTCAGGAGTCGAAGAGCCCCTCACTAACGAGGGGGCAACTTCCGCAGGAGCCTGAGCTCCCTCCAACGTGGAAGGAGGGTCACCCACCTGTACCTGGACGCACCCTTCAGTTGAAGGTACGTCAGCCACCAGCTCATCATCATCCCTCCCAGGTGGAGGCCCATTATCTCTCCCCGGACTCGACTTCACCATCCTGTATAGGTGCCGGTCGAGCAGCGCACCTAGCACACCTTTACCCTTGTTATTAAGGTGGACACCATCCCTCTGGTAAAGGTCCCACCTACCCGAAAATGCGTCGAAGGGGTCAATAAACCTCACGCCCAGCGGGACGCAGAAGTCTTGCACCCTCTCGTTGATGTCAATGACCTTACTGAGGGCGTGGTCACTGGTATTCATTCGCGGTAAAATACCTATTAACATTCCCCTGTCTGTCTTAAGTTTCAGATCATCCGCAAGAGACATGATCTCGGTGATGATCCCTTCCGTTGAACCTACCCTACCGCCTTTGAGGAACAAGTCGTTGCCACCAGCATGGACAACGATCGCAGTCCTCCGACTAGTCACGCGTACTTTATCTAATTCCTTTCCTTATGTGGGCCGTTCCCCGACCGCTGGTCTTCTAAAAATGTTCTTTCATTTGGGGGCACTTTTTTTTCTTTACAGCAAAAACAAGAATTCCAATTACCACATTTACAAGAAGCAATATCAAATAGTTGTTCCGAATGTTCCTGAAATGACTTCAATTTACTTTTGCAACTTTCAGAATTCCTTTTTAGTTTACCTGTTTTAAGTAAGGTCTTGTACTTATTATGATAGTTTTTGAGCATATCATGTATTCTTTTCCTTGATAAAGTTCGGATTGAAGCTGTGAGCCATATCTCTTGAAGTTTGGAAATGATGTCATTGGCAATAATCTGGAATGGAGGATCTTGGCCTGTCGTTTTTCTGTTGTTCCGGTGCCAGAGATAAGCTCTTAGCACATCTCCATAAGTAGGTAGAACATTATTAACAAAATCTGCTGGTTGACCGATGCTATGGCATTTTGCTAACGTTCTGGTTACTTTTGAAGGCTTCTTTTCAGACATTATAAATCTATTTACGATATTTACCAACTAACTGCGGGTAAATGGTGATATACCACGGTTGATGAACAAGTTATAACACAACCTCTCGCCACACGTGACACACAACTGACAACGTCGCTTCCTTTCCCAGCTTATATAGGGTAGGGAACGGGGGATGTAGCAGTGTGCAGTGTGCAATGCACAGTGTGCATTTTATATAATGTTCATTGTTCAATGACTGCTATTAATTTATTCAAGCCTATAATAGTGTTCTCAAGGTTGTTTGCACAGAAATATACCGGAATTAAAATTTGTATAACATCTTGTTAAAACTTGCTTTAAATCAATATTTTGGATATTTTAACGGCTAAGACGCCACCGGAAGTTATTAACAGATTGTGCTGAAATTTTTATTGTTTATTTTGTAAGTCTTTAAAACCATTTTCCAATCTACCCCGTTCAAAAATACTCACAAATATAATTATGAATATTTTTTCAAATATCGTATTTTTATGTGTTTTTAGACCTATTTTTCGATTTTTAAGGACTCGCCGCCACCGGCAGGTATTGACGTAGATCAAAAAAATTTTACACACTTTATTTTCTCTCCAAATCGCAACTTTTCCGCACTACCCCCAATCAAATATCGAAAAAAGTGTAAAAACGAGCCGCCCTAGGGTACATCCTCTAGAAGCCATTATTAAAATTTTAAAGACGTAATGTTAGAATTATCTATCTGAAAAATATGAAAAAACGAAATTAATTAAAGATAAAAAATGTAAAAAATTACAAAACGCCCCCAAAATTGTTTTGCTAATAACTTTAAAACTGTTGGTGATAGAAAAAAACTGGTAGCATTTTTAAATTCAGCGCAGCGAACTGCTTCAGAATCACAACTCAAAATAAAGAAATCGATTTTCATGCAGACCGGTGTTATCAGACTAAAGATGCAAGTGGTATAAAGGACAAATTTACAAATTCTAAAAAGAAGATATACAAATGTTTTGGACGCTTGCATACAGACTTCACATTCCAGGAGAAACTGCTTATGAATGGGGTGGTTATGAAATTAAAGCTCACCCGCATAAATCCTGAGATCTGCATAAATCTGGGAGCTGATCAAGAAGAGTGCGCAAAACCCGTTGTGATTCACATTATGGAAACATATCTGCGTGTACGGCGAGTGAAACTAAGTTCCCCAAAATATATAGAAATTGAAAAAAATTTACTACATGCCACAGTAAAATACCCAATTAGCAGAGTACAGATCAAACTATACACAGTTCCGTCAGGGTTAGCCTCGAAGCAAATACAAAACGTGCCCTGGGAGTTCTACCTAAAAGGATATTAATTAGAATGCACGATCACGCTTCGGTGAAGTGAATGGAAAATATAAAAAGAATGCCTTTAAATTAGAGAATTTCGGCCTTAAAATTATAACTCTATACGTCAATGGCGTCGCGTAAGACGGGGCTATGGATACGACTACTCATCAGACGCTGTGTTCCCGCTTTGCGAAAGAGCTTAGAGTAATCTGGCTCATATTGCAGGTGCTTGTGATGAGCTCGGGTTTGGGGTAACGCAGAAAGAATTCATCTGTCAATTTAACCTTTACCCATTTGACATCACACCTGACTTATCTGCTAGTGTAAATACACACTTAATTCCACAACAGAGTGGAAACATCTCAGTCAGATTGGAATTCGCCAACCCGATAGACTTGCCTCTTAGTGTACTAGTATACCTCGAGTCACAAGCCCTAATAGAGGTTGACCGCTTCAGGAGCGTAGTCACTGACTTTTAAAATGGATGCGAATACACTTCAGAGAGTACCGGTAACGAATAGTGACCGAATCACACGCTCCAAATTTATCGGTGTGTTTGCGAAGAATGAAACCTTGAAATTACCAACTACGAGAAAATGCGGAGAATTATTGTCAACACCGATATTGTTGGTGGCGAAGGCATTCATTGGTTGGTCATCTCTTTTAAAAATAGGGAAATAATGTACTTTTTTAACTCACTCGCGACTCGCCCTTGGAGTGACCCTGTTATTGTAAAATTTCTCGAACAATTGCATATCTCCGAAATTGTCTGGAATCCCCACCAATTACAAGGATATTTTAGTAATACTTGCGGGATGTACTGTCTTTCATTTCTCCTGCACATGTCACGTGGAAGGGAATTTATAAATTTTAAAAAATTATTCGACCCGTGGCACACTGAGCTGAATGATGAATTGGTACGCATACAGATAGAAAAGGTTCCAATTTGTACGCAATCGATGTATTGTGTAAAGTTTTACTCGTATAATAAAATGTATAATTGCAAAAAATTATGTAAAATATAAGATGTCCCCAATAATGTTAGTCTTGTGCTCCGTAGCTTATTTATTGGATGCTAAATCTCTACCTAATTTTAGCTGAATTGTACTCGTACTAATTTATAAAACATGATTTCTATCATTTAATAAATTGATGAAAATACACTGTCTTCTTCTTAACCAAAAGAAGAAAAAGCTTACATTAGTTCCCCGACGACCTAGCAATCATTGGACAGGATGTGAGCCAATACTTCGACCTCTGTATTCAGGTCACTGGGTTGACTGCGGTGTAAAACCTGCAAATCACCGTCGGTTATTTGCGTTTCTTCAAGGCTGTCACTAAAAGTAGCTATAACACGTGTCAGATCCTCGTCGGACCTTTAAGGAGAAAGGATAATTTTAAATTAACTTGATTAGTTCACACATTTTTCTAATAATAGCCATATTGTGTGGAAGGATGACTAAACACTGTCACAGAGTATCGAGCCCCTGGCAGATATTAAACAATTAACCTATTCGATTCATCCACATTGAATCTTTTTCAATTAAAATCCATATGTTTTCATCAAATGTACACAGAGGTGCATATATATATATATATAGGAAGAGAGATTTACAATGAGATAAAATACCGAATAGGGATCCACGGCAAATAATAATCAGTATGCAACTAGCCTAACCGGGTCAAAAGTAAGATTAGCTGGGTGTACTACGCATTGTCTGTCAACACCGGGTCTTGAGTCTGGTCGAATATCCTTTCACTTCATAATGCGGTTATTATGGCTTTTTATAAAACTAGTTAACACTGAATGATACGGTGTGTATATATATATATATATATATATATATATATATATATATATATATATATATATATATACCGAGAATAATAGCCAGTTTAAATCACAAACTAGTTTTTAAATTATTACGTAATTATTTCTACTTACATCTCAATGGCCTCTTCATCCGATGGTTCTTTCTCGCCGTCACAAATTTCTGCAACATTTTTTGTGGATAGAAGATTATTCCGGTCAGCCGCTGCGAAAAAATGGAGCGTAGCCCCTGCAGAGAAGACGTTGACTTTAAAGACCTGAGGGGAACAGTAAAGCTGTTATGTCTGACTGGAAATGTCCATGATGACAGAATGTGTAGTTACTCGTTGATAAAAATCATTGTTGTGGGATCCAGCTGAAAATGTTCCCTTTTATATACGTGACCCCGATTGACCCCACCCTCAGAACCTCTCACCTCCAATATTCGATTCGCGAGTCTCCTGTTGGCTATCGGAGAATTTGGGTGTAGTTGTAGCGTCAGAGCGAAGTTTTTCACCAAACAGAGACCATGGATTCGTTCTCATACACCGCCCATTGGGTTGTAATTGGACCAGCCGCGAATTCTGTTGGCGTGTCTTTACCAGATATGACATATTCATTCCACATATAGAATCTATTTTGTTTTAAAAATTATATTAACGTTTTTACGTTGCAGTTTAAGGATATAATTGTGTCTTAAAGATAAATTTATATTGAAACAAAATAATTGGGTAAAACAGGAAAAATGAAATAGTTACCCGAAATAGAATATATTTTGTTTTAAAAATTCATATTAATGCTTTTTATATTATAGTTTAAGGGTAAATTTGTAAATTAAGGTGAAAATTTGCTTTGGCATTAAACTTAGTTTATCGTATTCGGTTTTTTGTTTAAAAGAATGCCTGCCAAACGTCAAATTGGCCTCGTGGTGATTTTCTACCATGAGAAGCTTAAGAGAAAAACTATTAGCGTTGACCATTTTTTGAGACCTTATCGGTCTACCCCTGGCCCATAAACGTATTTGTTTATGCTTAATAGTTCTGTCTATTGGTTCGTATTTAGAGACCTTGTTGGTCTATCAGGAGGTGGTAAGTAAAAGCCCTGGGTAAGGTGGCTTTGGTCAGGTGTTGGTAAGTAATGCCGTAGGTACGGCGGCTGTGTAATACTGTGTTAATGCTGAGATGTCTTAACCCTTTAAGGACTAGTCCGCAGCATATGCGGTCACTCTTGTTACCAGAACGTATAGGTTTTATTGTTATTCAAAACTAAATATTTTAGTAACTAGTCACTGAAATGATACACATTTTGGGTTCCTTTCTCAACAACTAAATGACATCTATATATAAACATGTATAAAAATTTATAGAAACTAGGCATTGTAGTACAATTTATATTATTATTTCTGGTGGACCTTAAGGTACCATCCGTCATTAAGGGGTTAAGGTCTAGAGTCCAGACGATTGGTTGTAGTCCTCATCTCACCATGTGCTGTTGATGGGATGAGCTCCTAAAAGTCTTTATTTATTTCATGTTACGGATATTCATACTGTGGCGACATTCTAAGGTAACTGTCGGTTTAGGCCTTCTAATGACTGTGATCATTACTACGCCAAATGGCTGGTTACGCCTTCTAAGCAGACTGACGGATTTCTCAGCCAACTGTCAAGAATATCTCAAAATAAATAGCTCAATCTAGCAAATGAAAAGTTAATTAATATATATACACATATACCTGCCTTCTAAGCCAGAATAAGCCAACTGGCGGATTTCGAGTTCTAAGCCAAGTGAGGCTACCTGAGCTCTCATTGTGTGTCTACGTCTCACAGACGATGGATAGTCCCTTCCTCTCTCTCTCTCTCTCTCTCTCTCTCTCTCTCTCTCTCTCTCTCTCCCCTAGTTTAGGCAGACTCCACCCCTTTTTTTTGGCATCGTGGGGCACCTTGCAACATTTGATCAACATTGCAAATGCTCTGCATTCTCTCCTTTTGCGTCCATGCTACTGAAGACAATCTAAATTGAGGAATAACATGCTTTGATCTATTTCTGGTTTGATACGAGGATTTCTTGATGAGTTACAAAATATTTACACATTGTAAGTTTATGATTTTGTTCTTACACTTGTAAATAAAAATAAAATGTACCAGTTTGATTACATCTTTGAGCTTTAGTAATTTTAGATTTTTGAATAATGCACTAGAATGGTTTGCACAGATAATAATCTTATTACTCGTTTTTGGATGACAAAGGTACTTTTAAAAGCGTCGTTATTGGAATTTCCTAAAATAAGTATGGAAAACTGATGAGTGGGTAGTTGGGAGGTAACGAAAATGGTTCACTGAGTAGGTAGGTAGTTAATCTAACAATTATTAAATTCCTTTTATGTCAATAACTGGGTGGATGAAACCAATTGGTTGCTCACCAGAGTTATTCTCCACACTAGTATTTATATACTGTGTGACAAGAGCGTGCTCGGTAATAGATATACATTACCGATCGATCAACCAACCGAGGAAAAAACCAACACAACACTGGTGGAAAAAGCCCCGCGGAAAGGAGAACAAAGGAGAACGAAAAAGAAGAACGGGGCGAGAGGACGTAACTAGAGAAGGGACAACAACAGACACCGAAGAAAGATCCCCACCAGCAAGTACGCTCTCGACAATTATACAGGAAGGAGAAAAGAGACTCTCTAATAACTAGCAGTAAGTGACTAATTGTGTTTTTAGCCCAGTTAGATCTTCTAACTTCTAACTTAGAAGACTCATTAAATTAAGCTGGGTCAGACAACTTAGGCCTACATTGTGGCCTAAGACCCAGCATCAACTCATAGCTTAACAAAGGTGAAGGTAGATTGCCCTAACCTAGTTTGGTGAGGAATCCTACTGTGGACCTCAATTTATCTGCCCGCTCTGGACCATTTCCGGAATCTCTAGGCTGACCCCTACAGGGCTAGACTTAATCTACTCTATAGTTAGACTGGAGAAATAAGGGGTGGGTTAATTGTGGACCAATTCATACAGAGCATTTTTCACATTGGTGGTCCGTGTGTGGGGAATAAACAAACCTTAACCTTACTTAACAAAAATTGCAGAATTAGGCTAAATGGTCTAGCCTAAGCCTAAGTCTAACCTAATCAAGCCTAATTAGGTCTACAACCTACGGCCTAACTAGGAAACATTTACATTTAAGGAGTCTCATTCTCTTATAAGCTTAGACCTGAGTGACACATAAGTACTTGGGGGGGATTAAACCAAATTTAAACTTGACTGTTTTGTCTGTGCTCTCTCTTCTCTGGTAATTTCTTCTTGTCCTCTATTTCATTACGATCTCCAGTTAAACAATTTTGACTTAAACATGGAAAGTGCGGAATTGAAAAAGTTAAAAAAGAAAATGGGGGCAAAGTTGGGTGCAGTTACAAAGGCCGTGAACACTTTTAACAATATTACACAACCAGGTAAGGAAGATTTAGAGTGTGTAATTCTTAAATTGGAAACTAAAAAGAAGGAAATAATAGCCATTGATGAGAGTATTTCAGAGTTAGTTGAATCCGAAATGGCTGAAGAACAATTGATAGACCTTTACGCTGATAATGATGATCAGGTAATCTCAATTGAACAGCAAATAAGGAGACTACGGTCTCGTTTGACTGACGTAACACCAAATAAACCTAATTCTGATTTTAATCAAAGTAGAGCTAACCTTCAACAAAATTTAAGTGGCATGCTAAATCCTGAGTCACAAGAATTGAGGGCTCAGTTACCCATTTTGCTAGTACCAACATTTGAAGGGGACACGGTACAATTCCCATCTTTCATTGACAAATTTGAGAGTTTAATAGGTAATAAACCTTATATTTCAACTGTTGAAAAGTTTAGCTACTTAACTAGTTTCCTTAAAGGCCCAGCCTATAACCTGATAGCCTATTTACCAGCCGTAGGGAATTCATATGAAGTAGCTATTGATCTCTTGAAACGTAATTACATTAATGAAGATGAGATTGTATATGAATTATCTCAACAAATTTTTGATTTTGCACCCATAAAAGATAACCATAGTGATATGGAAAATTTTTATACAAAATTAGAAGCATTATAGGACAACTGGTTAGCAATGAGATAGATATTAAAGCTTCATCTTGGATTATACAAGGCATAGTTCTTAGGTGCCTTCCTTTGAGGGTTAAAGATATTTTAGTTCTAAAGACGGGAGAAAATTATCCTAATCTTGAAGATATCAGAAAACACTTTCCCAATATCCTAACTAATTACAAATTGAGAAATATTCCAACACAAAATAAGACCCAGACTATGGATAAACCAAAGACTGTTCCCAGAGACCAACTAGCTACAGCCAAACAGACAAAACTTGATACTGTAGAATCAAATGTGACCAACTGTAATACACGAACACCTACATCACAGAACTTTAATGTAACTGCTGCCTCAACTTACACACTACATTGCAAATTTTGTGCAAGTAATGAACACAGTAGTACTGGGTGTGACAAATATTCAGACTTTAACCAAAGAGCTAAAAGATGTGAACAGTTGAACCTATGTAAAAAGTGTACTGGCCAAGGACATTATAAGAAAGACTGTAAATCTAGGTTAAGATTCAAGTGTAAGTTTTGTAAAAGTTTACGACATGTCTCATCAATGTGTGATTCACCAAAGTGTCCAAACAATAGTACTCAAACTCAAAAGATACCTCCACCAAACAAAGGTAATCAAGAAAATGCCACTTTCATGGGACATTCTGTTTGTTCAAACAACGTAACAAAAAACACTGAGATTCTTTTACCAACTATTACTTTGGACTTAGTGAATAGTGAGGGTAGCACCATTCCAGTGAGATGTCTTATAGACTGTTGTTCTCAACAAACATTTGTTTCGCAAAATGTAGTAAATAAATTGGATTTGACACCAAACCCGAATGAACAAAAACTCAATATTGCATCCTTTGTTAAGGATAACTCGGACAAAAATAGCTATAAGACAATTGACCTGGAACTACAGTTAGAAAATAAATTAGAGAAAATTGAAGCAGTTATTATTTCTAAAGTAGGACAAAACAAACTGGTTATACCCAAACTAGAACAAACCATAAATCATTTAGGAAAACACTACAAAATAGCTGATAGACATATCACTAACAACACAGTAGCTAACATTGAAATGTTAATGGGGCAGATTATATTAATCTTATTCATAAGGGCATAGTAGAGATAGGTAATGGTATAGCTATTCAGACTCCATCAGGGATAGCCCCTTTGGGTGACCTATCCAAATACAACCTAGACCTAAACCAAAATAGTTCATGACCGACAAATACTATGTGCCTCAACTCAGTCCTACATAACACCTGTAAGAATAGCAACACTTTGAATAATATTATCTCAACTGAGAACATTAATTCATCATTATCAAATGAAACTTTGGATGATGCAATTCAAACTTTATGGTTGCTAGAATCTGTGGGTATACATGACACAAATCAAACTTCAGAAGATCAGTTAATGGTAGAAAGATTTGAAGACACCATTCAGTGCAAAGACAATAGTTATTTTGTTGAGTTACCTTGGAAAATAAATTGTCCAACTTTAAGAGACAATCTCAAAGTAGCTAAAGGACATTTATATAAAGTAATGAAAAAACTCAAACAAGATAATAATATTCAAACATATAATGATGTCTTCAAAGAACAGCTACAGAAAGGCTTCATTGAAGAAGTAACAAATAACCCTTTTAAAAAAGATGGTTGTCATTATTTAACCCACAGGGGGGTTTATCGACAAGAGAAGACGTTGACTTTAAAGACCTGAGGGGAACAGTAAAGCTGTTATGTCTGACTGGAAATGTCCATGATGAGAGAATGTGTAGTTACTCGTTGATAAAAATCATTGTTGTGGGATCCAGCTGAAAATGTTCCCTTTTATATACGTGACCCCGATTGACCCCACCCTCAGAACCTCTCACCTCCAATATTCGATTCGCGAGTCTCCTGTTGGCTATCGGAGAATTTGGGTGTAGTTGTAGCGTCAGAGCGAAGTTTTTCACCAAACAGAGACCATGGATTCGTTCTCATACACCGCCCATTGGGTTGTAATTGGACCAGCCGCGAATTCTGTTGGCGTGTCTTTACCAGATATGACATATTCATTCCACATATAGAATGAAGGTAGATTGCCCTAACCTAGTTTGGTGAGGAATCCTACTGTGGACCTCAATTTATCTGCCCGCTCTGGACCATTTCCGGAATCTCTAGGCTGACCCCTACAGGGCTAGACTTAATCTACTCTATAGTTAGACTGGAGAAATAAGGGGTGGGTTAATTGTGGACCAATTCATACAGAGCATTTTTCACATTGGTGGTCCGTGTGTGGGGAATAAACAAACCTTAACCTTACTTAACAAAAATTGCAGAATTAGGCTAAATGGTCTAGCCTAAGCCTAAGTCTAACCTAATCAAGCCTAATTAGGTCTACAACCTACGGCCTAACTAGGAAACATTTACATTTAAGGAGTCTCATTCTCTTATAAGCTTAGACCTGAGTGACACATAAGTACTTGGGGGGGATTAAACCAAATTTAAACTTGACTGTTTTGTCTGTGCTCTCTCTTCTCTGGTAATTTCTTCTTGTCCTCTATTTCATTACGATCTCCAGTTAAACAATTTTGACTTAAACATGGAAAGTGCGGAATTGAAAAAGTTAAAAAAGAAAATGGGGGCAAAGTTGGGTGCAGTTACAAAGGCCGTGAACACTTTTAACAATATTACACAACCAGGTAAGGAAGATTTAGAGTGTGTAATTCTTAAATTGGAAACTAAAAAGAAGGAAATAATAGCCATTGATGAGAGTATTTCAGAGTTAGTTGAATCCGAAATGGCTGAAGAACAATTGATAGACCTTTACGCTGATAATGATGATCAGGTAATCTCAATTGAACAGCAAATAAGGAGACTACGGTCTCGTTTGACTGACGACGTAACACCAAATAAACCTAATTCTGATTTTAATCAAAGTAGAGCTAACCTTCAACAAAATTTAAGTGGCATGCTAAATCCTGAGTCACAAGAATTGAGGGCTCAGTTACCCATTTTGCTAGTACCAACATTTGAAGGGGACACGGTACAATTCCCATCTTTCATTGACAAATTTGAGAGTTTAATAGGTAATAAACCTTATATTTCAACTGTTGAAAAGTTTAGCTACTTAACTAGTTTCCTTAAAGGCCCAGCCTATAACCTGATAGCCTATTTACCAGCCGTAGGGAATTCATATGAAGTAGCTATTGATCTCTTGAAACGAATTACATTAATGAAGATGAGATTGTATATGAATTATCTCAACAAATTTTTGATTTTGCACCCATAAAAGATAACCATAGTGATATGGAAAATTTTTATACAAAATTAGAAGCATTATAGGACAACTGGTTAGCAATGAGATAGATATTAAAGCTTCATCTTGGATTATACAAGGCATAGTTCTTAGGTGCCTTCCTTTGAGGGTTAAAGATATTTTAGTTCTAAAGACGGGAGAAAATTATCCTAATCTTGAAGATATCAGAAAACACTTTCCCAATATCCTAACTAATTACAAATTGAGAAATATTCCAACACAAAATAAGACCCAGACTATGGATAAACCAAAGACTGTTCCCAGAGACCAACTAGCTACAGCCAAACAGACAAAACTTGATACTGTAGAATCAAATGTGACCAACTGTAATACACGAACACCTACATCACAGAACTTTAATGTAACTGCTGCCTCAACTTACACACTACATTGCAAATTTTGTGCAAGTAATGAACACAGTAGTACTGGGTGTGACAAATATTCAGACTTTAACCAAAGAGCTAAAAGATGTGAACAGTTGAACCTATGTAAAAAGTGTACTGGCCAGGGACATTATAAGAAAGACTGTAAATCTAGGTTAAGATTCAAGTGTAAGTTTTGTAAAAGTTTACGACATGTCTCATCAATGTGTGATTCACCAAAGTGTCCAAACAATAGTACTCAAATCAAAAGATACCTCCACCAAACAAAGGTAATCAAGAAAATGCCACTTTCATGGGACATTCTGTTTGTTCAAACAACGTAACAAAAAACACTGAGATTCTTTTACCAACTATTACTTTGGACTTAGTGAATAGTGAGGGTAGCACCATTCCAGTGAGATGTCTTATAGACTGTTGTTCTCAACAAACATTTGTTTCGCAAAATGTAGTAAATAAATTGGATTTGACACCAAACCCGAATGAACAAAAACTCAATATTGCATCCTTTGTTAAGGATAACTCGGACAAAAATAGCTATAAGACAATTGACCTGGAACTACAGTTAGAAAATAAATTAGAGAAAATTGAAGCAGTTATTATTTCTAAAGTAGGACAAAACAAACTGGTTATACCCAAACTAGAACAAACCATAAATCATTTAGGAAAACACTACAAAATAGCTGATAGACATATCACTAACAACACAGTAGCTAACATTGAAATGTTAATGGGGCAGATTATATTAATCTTATTCATAAGGGCATAGTAGAGATAGGTAATGGTATAGCTATTCAGACTCCATCAGGGATAGCCCCTTTGGGTGACCTATCCAAATACAACCTAGACCTAAACCAAAATAGTTCATGACCGACAAATACTATGTGCATCAACTCAGTCCTACATAACACCTGTAAGAATAGCAACACTTTGAATAATATTATCTCAACTGAGAACATTAATTCATCATTATCAAATGAAACTTTGGATGATGCAATTCAAACTTTATGGTTGCTAGAATCTGTGGGTATACATGACACAAATCAAACTTCAGAAGATCAGTTAATGGTAGAAAGATTTGAAGACACCATTCAGTGCAAAGACAATAGTTATTTTGTTGAGTTACCTTGGAAAATAAATTGTCCAACTTTAAGAGACAATCTCAAAGTAGCTAAAGGACATTTATATAAAGTAATGAAAAAACTCAAACAAGATAATAATATTCAAACATATAATGATGTCTTCAAAGAACAGCTACAGAAAGGCTTCATTGAAGAAGTAACAAATAACCCTTTTAAAAAAGATGGTTGTCATTATTTAACCCACAGGGGGGTTTATCGACAAGAGAAGACGTTGACTTTAAAGACCTGAGGGGAACAGTAAAGCTGTTATGTCTGACTGGAAATGTCCATGATGACAGAATGTGTAGTTACTCGTTGATAAAAATCATTGTTGTGGGATCCAGCTGAAAATGTTCCCTTTTATATACGTGACCCCGATTGACCACACCCTCAGAACCTCTCACCTCCAATATTCGATTCGCGAGTCTCCTGTTGGCTATCGGAGAATTTGGGTGTAGTTGTAGCGTCAGAGCGAAGTTTTTCACCAAACAGAGACCATGGATTCGTTCTCATACACCGCCCATTGGGTTGTAATTGGACCAGCCGCGAATTCTGTTGGCGTGTCTTTACCAGATATGACATATTCATTCCACATATAGAATGAAGGTAGATTTGGAGGACAAATGTTGGGTGGGATGATCCAATAACAAATGAAAATCAAAAATCTTGGAAGAAGTTAGCTGCTGATTTAACAAAAGTGCAGAAGATTAAAATTCAAAGGTGCTGTGGGTTTAGGGATAAGCCCCAGAGACTTCATGTGTTTGCTGATGCAAGCACACAAGCTTATGGGTGCTGTGCGTATCTTTTAAGTCCTACAGAAAGTCATCTAATTTATGCAAAAGGGAAAGTTGCACCTCTCAAACCTACCCGAACCATACCTCAATTGGAACTATTGGCTGCTGCATTAGCCATTAAAACCATTTCATTGCTTAAGGATGCTTACCATGATGTGAACATAACTGATATCCACATCTGGCTTGACAGTCAGATTTGTCTTGCCTGGATACGGAATGATAGCATTAATAGTAAGAATATCTTTGTAAGAAATAGGCTAAAAGAAATAGCTGAAGCTAATGAAAGCCTACAAGTAAACTTTCACTATGTTCCAACTAAACAAAATCCAGCAGACTTTCTGACCAGAGGTTTATCCTACAAGTTGTTGAAGTCAAACAAAATTTGGTTTATGGGACCTAAGTGGCTCTGTAATACAGACCAATGGCCTGTGGAACAAGTTAACTTGACATTAAATTTAATCTTTTCAAATGAAAAGGTTGAACCAATCACTAATTATGAACGTTATTCTGACTTCAGTAAACTTGTCAGGGTCACAGCCTACTGTTTGAGGTTTGCTCACAACTGTTTAACTACAATTAACAAACAGCTAAATAAAAACAATCATAATTATACAGAAGTTGCAACCAAATACTGGATAGGCCATGCACAACAAAAAGAGCACAATAAAGAGTTAGAATTCTTGACTAATGGGAAACAAACAAAAGAACCTGTACCATCAGTAGTTGTGGATCTAAACTTGTTCAGAGATGAGGAAGGCCTTCTAAGGTGTAAAGGGAGATTAGACAAATCAAAACTGTCATACAAAAGCAAACATCCAATCCTTTTACCTAGATTTAGCTATTTGACAACATTAATCATCAAAAAAACACACACTGATGTATATCATATGGGGGTACCACAGACACTAACTACATTAAGAAAAACTTATTGGGTACCCAAGGGAAGGATCACTGTTAAAACAGTCCTGAGTGAGTGTGTCACATGTAGGCGTATTCATGCTAGGCCCTATAGGAAACCAAATCCTCCTGCTTTGCCAGAGGAGAGAGTTACTCTCAACAGACCCTTTGAGACTGTAGGCATTGACTATACAGGAGCATTGACTGTAGGGGTGGGTGACACTGAACAAAAAATGTACATTGTACTGTTTACATGCGCTGCCTCACGAGCTGTTTATCTGGATGTTGTGGAGGACCTGACAGCAGAATCTTTTGTTGCTGTCTTTAAGAGATTCTGTGCACGACATTCAGTACCAAAGACAGTTTGGACTGACAATGCTACATATTTCAAGGCTGGTGAACAAGTCATCCACGACTTGTTAAGCGATGAACTCACACAATTATATATACAAAATTCAAACATAAAGTGGAAGTATATTCCAGTTGCCTCTCCTTGGTATGGTTCTATCTGGGAGAGAAATATACAAACAGTAAAGAATTGCTTGAAGAAAGCAATTGGTAAAAAACAGATACACTTATTTGAGTTGCTCACTCTCCTGGCTGAGATTGAGAACATCATTAACATTAGACCACTCACTTATGTGAGTGACAACATTAATGACCCGGAACCATTAACTCCAAATCATTTGATTCGTGGAGAACAAGTTAGTCTCCTGCCGGACTACAATATAGACTCTTCAGAAGACCCAAACTGGACTCAACGACATGATGAGCTCCAGACTAAGTTACAACATTTAACTAGAGTTAAAGCTCATTTCATTAAACAGTGGAAAACTGAGTACTTGATGGGTCTAAGGGAGAGACATAAACAAATGACTAAGAAGGATTGGTCTGACACAATTAAGGTAGGGGACCTTGTTCTCATACATGACAGTACTCCAAGACAATACTGGCCTCTGGCTAGAGTTTCAGAACTCAGACCAGGGGCAGATGGGGTAACAAGAGTGGTCAAATTAAGGACTTCAACGGGTGACACAACAAGAGACATTTCTCTTTTGTACCCTTTAGAGTCTGGACCCAAAACAATGGACTTTGGAGAACCTTCTCCACTGACAGTAACAACTGGAGACACTGAACTTCCAGTAACTATTCCTTTGACAGTAGGAGTGGTAACGCATCCTACTACAACATTGACAGACACAAGACCTCAGCGACAAACAGCATTAAAGGCGCGACTATTTTTACAACAAAAAATAGATGCTGGGGAATTGTAATTTTATCTTCTAACTTTCACTTTTTCTTTTCTTATGGTAAAGACCATAGATAGTTTCATCCTATGGATGTATATTTTCTCTTCTAATTAAATGCTACACCTTCTCCATGAGAAGGTGAGGATAGGCACTGTTAATCAGATTAACAGGCATTTACAGTCAAATAGTTAGCTAGTCTACACTCAGACATAAAAATTGGTGACAATGACACCAAAATTTTTATCTCCCGGGGCCCCCAGTATATGGAAAACTGATGAGTGGGTAGTTGGGAGGTAACGAAAATGGTTCACTGAGTAGGTAGGTAGTTAATCTAACAATTATTAAATTCCTTTTATGTCAATAACTGGGTGGATGAAACCAATTGGTTGCTCACCAGAGTTATTCTCCACACTAGTATTTATATACTGTGTGACAAGAGCGTGCTCGGTAATAGATATACATTACCGATCAATCAACCAACCGAGGAAAAAACCAACACGACGCTGGTGGAAAAAGCCCCGCGGAAAGGAGAACAAAGGAGAACGAAAAAGAAGAACGGGGCGAGAGGACGTAACTAGAGAAGGGACAACAACAGACACCGAAGAAAGATCCCCACCAGCAAGTACGCTCTCGACAATTATACAGGAAGGAGAAAAGAGAGACTCTAATAACTAGCAGTAAGTGACTAATTGTGTTTTTAGCCCAGTTAGATCTTCTAACTTCTAACTTAGAAGACTCATTAAATTAAGCTGGGTCAGACAACTTAGGCCTACATTGTGGCCTAAGACCCAGCATCAACTCATAGCTTAACAAAGGTGAAGGTAGATTGCCCTAACCTAGTTTGGTGAGGAATCCTACTGTGGACCTCAATTTATCTGCCCGCTCTGGACCATTTCCGGAATCTCTAGGCTGACCCTTACAGGGCTAGACTTAATCTACTCTATAGTTAGACTGGAGAAATAAGGGGTGGGTTAATTGTGGACCAATTCATACAGAGCATTTTTCACATAAGGGTGCAGTACGTTACATAAGGAAGAACAAGAAGTATGATACAGAGTTAATAAAACCTGTTTAGTGACTACATTTCTAAGTTTAAACATACTTGAAATCTTTTTTGAGATATAATTTACATGATCACTCCATTGCACGTTCTTGTCTAGCATTACACCAAGAAATTTTGTTACAAAACACTCCTTTCCAGCGATTTCATCAACATTTAGTTCAAGATACACATTTCCTTTATTAGTAAAAACCGTGAATTTTTTTTACTTGTATTTAGGAAGCGTTTATTGGTGGTCAACCATTTCATTACAATGATAAATTCTGATTTAAATATATTCTCAACTGAATCTTTGCAAGAAAAATACACACTTGCATTATCTCTAAACATTATGAAGTTAAGTATATCAGACAAGCGTAGAAGGTCATTTATATATAATAAAAATAACAGTAAACCCAGAACTGAGCCCTGTGGCAACTACGAGTACAATGTTTCCTGTGTATTTTTGAATACATTGAAAACAATTCTTGTGTCAGCTTCCTCGTGTTTGGCCCTCAAGTTGTCTGAGGCAACATTGGAGTTATTTGACTGCATCATGTCTTCTGCATCAAAGCCACAATCACATCCATCCAAAAATGGATGTCTTCATGTCTTCATTGCTGTTGGTGAGTCAGATTTTGGCTGATTATACCATTCGAGCTGTATATCATCAGTTGATGCTGGTTCTACTTATTGAACCCCGGCTGCTACAGTAAATTCCTCCATTGCTCAGGGGCGTACCCAGAATTTGGTCAAAGGGGAGGCGTGTGAGTAACTAAAACAAAGGTGTGTGTATGCCATACGAGTATGTATATTAGGGTTATAACTTTTAGACTTTTTTTCAAATAAAAGATCTCCTGTATCATAAATCGATGAACTTTTGCTTAAAAACAATGAAAAAGACCCTAATTCATCTCAGTTTTTAAAAAAGGTCACCCCCCCAAATCAAAAGTTTGAATCACCATAACCATATATTTACGTTACTACTCATAAGTATATAAATATATTATTATTAGAGGGCGGACTTTTAGGTTTTAACCTAAAAAATATTTTCGAATTTTTCAGTACGCTAATATATCGTGAGATCGCAAACGTTCATCGAATTAAAGTACAGGAATATTTGGTTGTAAAAAGGTTATAACCCTAATGTATATACATAAATATTTACTAGGGCCAATATTTATGTATTAACAAAGCCTTATTTACAGCAAGTGTAAACTAAATTAGATAAATGAATAGATTTACATACATTTTTCATGTGAAAAATATTGAGTCAAACATGATAGTTACATTACTATATGTGTATAGACAGGATTTAACATAGAGAATACTGAAACATTTTTTGAGCTTTCATTGAGCACAAGACAGTACAACTGAGAGCAAAGCAACAAGTTGGAGAAACGGATATGGTCTGTCTACATGATGACTATTCCAGCAACAGATTAAGTCATCTAGCTTTTTTTCTTGTGAACCTATCAAATATTGCAGGCGCATCATCAAGACTTGCTTTGTCTCTGCTCACCGCCATTAGAGCCAAACCAGACAACCTGTCTTCTTTCATAGTACTGCGTAATCAGGTTTTCAGTCTTCTGAGATTGGAGAATGACCTCTCCGGCGTTGCAGTAGTTACTGGTTGTATAGCAATAACCTGTAACAACCGATTTATAACTGGAAAACAGTTGCTTGTTGCAGAGAAGCTTGTGGTAAGATTTCTTTCCAGAATTTGTAAGCCTCTTCAAAGTAAGCGTACTTATCCAGTGGCTTATCTCACACATGTTTATGTATTTAAAACCTAACCCAAAGGCCTGTTGTGTTTACTGAATCTACGTTCCAGGTTTTGCAAAGTATTGTCGAGAAGCGTTATGAATATGGTTGTTCTGTAGAATAACTCAGCATCCTCTTCAGCGACATTAGACCTGTTGGTCAGCATGTCAGCATTTTCCCGGCAGATGCGCAGTGCTTGCATGACTGAAAGAATCAGTTCGATAGCTCCAAGTATGTCCTGAAAAAAAAATTTAGCATAAAAACCAACACACACACACACACACACACACACACACACAACACACACACACACTTATTTTTCAACTTTTAAGTTGTCGTGCTCTGACCCCATCAGAGTATGCCATATGATGTACAAACACTGTGTACAAAGTTCTGTAAAGATATTTTAATATTTAGAGGTCGCTCAACGGCTTCGAAGTATTGGATACGAGATTCTCACTCAGAAAGTGTGAATATAAACAATTTCCAAATGTATTTAAACAATTTATCATGTTCCTACATTAGCAGGAAGTGCACAAGACATTATCATAATATTAAGATGAAGTACATTAACATCAGACAGTAGCGTAATTATTATGATTAATCATTATTTCCACTGAAGGTATGCTTTTGTCCCCATGTGCAATGCTTGCGATGGTCTTCAACAACCTGGAGAAGAAACTGGAGTAGTTCTTCATCTTTGGTTAGGTATCCAGAAAAATCTTGGATGAGAGCAACTCCACATTCAGCGAAGTCATTTCTTACAGTTAGAGTTTTTAGTCTCTTTCGCAGTCTGGTAATGAGTATCCTTTTCCCATTGCTCAGCAGTTTTCTCCAAGAATTCATCTGGGAGGTTGAGCTTCGTGAACAATGATTTTGTGTTTTTTGTTACAAAGTTTTTCAAGCTGTTTTCTTTCACAGTATCCAGGTCAACAAGCACACGCTTTGGAGGGTTCTCTTGTCCATCAACACTAGTCATAGATATGACCATGCGATTTTTTATATCAGGGAGGACATCGTTATCGAAAAAAGCAAGACCCACCAGCTCTTCAGACAAATACCATAAATGAGCTGCCATCTTCTGTGAAGTTACCATGGCAATGCGTGGATGGATGTTTGAATACTTTATTAGTGACTGTAGGAGATGATGGTCATTTTGGGGAGCACTAATGGCGCAAGGGCACGTGGTCCAAGCTTTTACATAGATGCATACAATAAAAATGCAAAAGTCGCGAAGTCCTCTTTCTTCACGGTTTGTTAACTTAAATTGTGATCTGAACATCCAAATCTTTAAAGAATAGATTGCCTTTGACATCCACCGTGCCTGATGCATCGCTCCGGGAGCATGAAAAACTATACCACGATTAGAGACAGCACCAAGAAAGAGACATGTCAGTTCAAGTAGATCCTTATAGTCATCTTGCGGGATTTTTGTAGTCATTGCAGATTTAGAGAAGCTAATGAGACCTTCCTTTACATCAGCGACAGCAGAAGTGACAATTTCATCAGTGGTGGAGTCTTCATATCGCTTTGGATCAATGTCGTTCCACTTTCCTTGAAATCTCTTTAAAAGTTGGACATCTGTAGCTAATGTGGGGGCCCATGCATTCTTTAAAAGCTGCTGCAGCCAAAAGTTCGATGATGTGATGTTTGCAGGCCAGATGGAGTAGGTTACGTTTCAGCATCTGCTGTAAAATAACGCAAGTCACAGCCATTAGACCAGTATTGGAGCTAGTTGTATCGAAGGATATAGCTTGGACCTTTTCTTCAATATCCAACTTACGGAGAGCTTCAATGACAGCTGCAGCTTGTGCTTTCCCAGTTCCAGGTATGAGCTTTGGAACGCCAAGAAGCTGATGTACTCCCTGACCTATTACTATGAGAGGAAGATGATCAATTTTTTTCTTTCCAGTATTCCTGGTAATAATTTACCATCCCAGTGTACAGTAAGAGGTACATTCGGCTTAGTTTTTCATGATGGTCATAGAGAGTGCCTCCCTTTGCTTCTTTCGTTTACGTCAGATGGCCTCTCGATTCACAGCAAGATCAGGGATACCATGGCTGAGACTTTTCGCAGTCTTCGAAATAATCATAGTATCAGCACGATTAGATACTTTACAACGATCTAGAACTGCTGTGAGACCAGGCGTGATGACTTCTTTTCTTCCCCGCTTGAAAGGGGGTTTCTGCCTACTTGTTCCAGGAACAGCTTCAGGTTCTGATTCCTCTTCCTCAAACGTCGATGAACTACTGCTCTCTAGTGTAACAGAATCTAACAATGAATCCTTGCTTTGTTCTGCCTTTTGCTTTCGACTTACAGTAGTTCGCTCAACACACGTTTCTCCTTCTTTAACTCCTTCTGATGTAGCATAATATCAACAGAAGACATTGTTCCACGACGGCCTTTTTTACGCTGAGCAATGAGAAACTGCTTACCTTCCTCCATTTTGATTATGTCGAGGGCATTTGCATGAGCGATATCAAAGAGGTCGTGAAAACAGTCCTTGAACATGCTTTCATTCTTAGCCTGTACTTCTGTCTTGCGGGATGCATTTTTCTTCAATGCTTTCCATCGTGAGAAGAGTTTTTCCAGTTTTCTGATTGTGTCCTGTTTGTGTTGAGTTGGAATTCGGGCACGATTCCGAAACTCCAATTTTTTCAATTGCCATTGACGAAGAGTCTCTTATCGTCGTCTTTTTTATATATAAATGAAGGAAAAAGGACAGAGCCTGAAGATTTGATGACAATTTACCACCTCTAATATCATTCTCACACTTGTTATTCAAGTAAACCTTAGATTTCTTTCGAGTCTCCATCATTAGATAAATGTATTTTGCTGTATAAATTTACACCTGAAAATAAAAAATAAGTGTTATAGTTATTATGCAAAAAAAACACTAATACACACATATATCCTACTATTAAGACTAAAATAACACACACTAATGCAAACACATCCTACCATTAAAGCGACTGAAATGATACTGGGGCGAGGCATAGAAAGGCAGCGCATTTCAATTTAGGAAAAGTAACGACGCATCAAAATTTTAATGACTGCAATGTAACATTTCTAGAGGGTCAGACCGAAACTTCTTGATGGTTCAATACTTACCATACAATTAAGTGACACCCTAAAATATATATATATATATATATATATATATATATATATATATATATATAAAGAACGACGCTTGTGTAGAAGAACGTTCCGCACAAGATGAGGAGGGAGAACGAACAAATGAAAAATGAGGTAACCACCCGGGAATCGAACCCGGGATCTTCCGATTGCCGGTCAGATATGCTATCCTCTACACAATGGGCCTCGATTAATCAGAAGTCGTAATTCTCCTACATACGAGCAGAAACCACCAATGCCCTGAGGGGGCACCTTCGCATGCCGTACCTATATATACATTTTAACTGCAAACAACACACAGTATAATTAATGTAAAGAACGACGCTTGTGTAGAAGAACGTTCCGCACAAGATGAGGAGGGAGAACGAACAAATGAAAAATGAGGTAACCACCCGGGAATCGAACCCGGGATCTTCCGATTCCCGGGTGGTTACCTCATTTTTCATTTGTTCGTTCTTCCTCCTCATCTTGTGCGGAACGTTCTTCTACACAAGCGTCGTTCTTTACATTAATTATACTGTGTGTTGTTTGCAGTTAAAATGTATATATATATATATATATATATATATATATATATATATATATATATATATATTATATATATAAAGATTGTTTACTATTTGAATAAGGTCTATTTGCAATTGAATGCCGAACCTGATTTTTCATCTGCAGCTTAACACTAAGTGGACGTACCTGAGTAGTTACCACTACAGAAGCATGGAGTGATATAACGAAATGAGGATCCTGCATCACCAGATACAAAGGACTTTGTATCTTATTTCCATTGTGAGATCATCTGCAAATATAGTCAACAACACATACATTAAGCTACTTCCTCAATATATATATGGGAAATTCACTTGATTACTAATATATACATAAACCAAGTTTACGATATGTAGAAAAACTAAGGTAGTTGAATAAAATTATTTATTACCTGCTCAAGAGTCAATTTGATTGCAGGTAGAAGTTCAATAAAGGCATCGATGGCTTCATGTTTTTCAATCCATCTTGTCACACAGAGAGATTTAAGATGATCGTCCCGTTGCTCAGTGTAAGAAGCTCGCACTGCGGCTTGGAAAAGTGCTTTCCTTTTGGCACTTACGTTGATGAAGCTCATGATCTGACGCACTGTACTCATCATGTTATGGATTTCTTGTACATCACAAGCATCCATTAAAGCTAAGTTAAGCGAAAGTGCCGCGTAATGTGTATACAAGGCTCATGGGTTTCTCTCAAGGATGACGGATGAAGCACCAGCAATACTAGAACACATAACAGATGCCCCATCGTATCCTTGTCCTACACAATTATGTGTGTCCAGTCCTACAGTAACTGCTCAATACTTTCAACGATTAATTTCCCAATCAGTTTTCCAGACAGTCTCGGTTCTAGAATTTCTCTTTCTCCGGGAGTTGTAAAATGAAGGTCAAATGAACTTTGATACAAGTCTTGGAAACAGGAATTCTTCTCGAATTTTCTCATCATGCAAATACCTCACACATAAACTGAGTTGTTCTGCAGTCGCCACATCTTGTGTCTCGTCAGCAAGAATAGCAAATAGTCCTCCTCCACTTGCAATATCCTTTATTATGCGTTCTTGGATAAATTCTGCTATAATTGCTATCATCTCATTTTGGACCTTCGGTGATGTGTTATCGCATTCTTTGGTGCAGTTTCGAGTGATTTTTCAAAGCTTCATCTCCACAGACAATCATAAGACGAAGAAGTGCTCGGAAATTTCCATCACTATTGACTGAAGTTAGATCACATAGCTGCGAGTTCGATGCTGTAGATTGGTCTGCCTGGTCACCGGCAGTGAGAGGTCCTGGGTCACAATGTCCTCTAATGGCTAGGTTTTGTGGGCCGCATACTATAATGGCTTTAATGAAACACATTATTGCTTTTCTGTTGTTTTTGACCTGTAAATTAAAATACATATTTCAAACACCTTCATATCTATACATCCATAAATCCGTTTTAATTATATATATGTCTGTGTATGTATATATTAGTGGTGGACCGGATGTTAAAATTAATATTAATGTTTTCATTATGATAAAAATAATAACTTTCTCAAGAGTTTCAGCCACAGAAAATTCAATGAAACAAGTTTCATTCAATTTTCTGTGTTACCAGGTATTTATATTTTCAGGTTTATATATTTGTTTGTTCATTAATAATTAATACTTTACATGAAATGTGCATGACTGGGCCTTATAAGCTACTTTATAAGCTAATTTAATTGTAAATTGCATAATTTATTAGAGGTAATATCCGCATAACATCCGCATTCAGAAGTGTGAATGCGGATGCGGGTGCGGATGTTAAAAATGATGCGGATGCGGATATCCTGCCCAACACTAGTATATATATACACACACACACACACACACATATATATATATACAGGGTGTCCCATAAATCCGGCATCATAGGAAAAATAATAAAAAAAGGCAAAACAAAAGCTTTTATTTACAGAACGTGCTCAATATGTCCACCATTGTTTTCAATACACAAATTCAGACGTGATACCCAGTCAGCAAGCACACGGTGAATGATGTCAAGAGTAATGGTGTTACATGCCCCAATAATGCGCTGCCGCAAATGTTCAACACTCCTAATTTTCTCTGCGTATACCAGCGCTTTCAAGTTGCCCCTGAGATAAAAATCTAGTGGCGTGAGATCCGGGCTTCTAGCTGGCCATTCCACAGGCCCTCGACGTCCTATCCAATGACCAGGGAATTGTTGGTGCAGGTATTCCCTTACTTGGGTGCTGTAATGTGCAGGAGCGCCGTCTTGCTGGAACCATGTTGGGAAATTTCCTTCTTCGTTCAAGACACTGGGAAATGCTTCTTCCTTGAGCATACGTAGGTAGGTGCCTCCAGTGACATGTTCATCGAAAAAGAGGGGGCCTATGATGCGATCCTTCCAAATGCCACACTATACCATCACCCAAGATGCACCTTGTTCCTTTGAAGAGGTATACCAGTGAGGGTTGTTTTGAGACCAGTAGCGGGTGTTCTGTCGATTTACCTCACCATTTCCATAAAAAGCAGCCTCGTCACTGAAAAGAATGGTGGACAGGAAATTGGCATCCCGAGCATATTGTTCCGTAGCCCATTCACAAAATTCCATCCGCCGGTCGGGATCATCTTCGCTTAATTTCTGTAGGATCTGAAGTTTATATGGATGCCATTTGTGAGCCTGAAGAATGCGATGGATGCTACTTTTCGACACTCCTGTCTCGGCGGACAATCGCCGAAGAGACTTATTGGGACTTCTGTTAAAATGAGCCAGGATAGCAGTCGCTGTATCATCGTCAGTGGACCTCCTTGAAGGTCCACTGCGTGGTTTATCTTCTATGGATCCTGTTTCCTTAAACTTTGCAACAAGTCTGCTAACACAACTCTGTGTTATTGGCTCGCGGTCTGGATGCAGTCTGTTAAATACAGCAGCGGCCTCTCTTTGACTCCGATTTCCTATGACTAGAATTATCTGGATTCGTTCTTCCTTGCTCACAGATATTATGGCCTGTAGAAAGAGAAAAATGAATTATGGTTTGTAGAAATAGAAAAATATGAATTTCTCCTATGATGCCGGACTTATGGGACACCCTGTATATATATATATATATATATATATATATATATATATATATATATATATATATATATATACACACACTAGTGACGGGTTATCAAATTAAACTCACAAAAATCAACATTTCAGATAAATACACAAAATTTCACTTTTTCTACGTGAAGGTTAAAATATGATAACAAAAACCCACTCTAATAGACAGAGTTTATTTTCACAACAGTTTCGATGCCCACTGGCATCCTCTTCGGTTTGGAGAAGAGGATGCCAGTCGGCATCGAAACTGTTGTGGAAATAAACTTTGTCTATTAGAGTGGGTTTTTGTTATCAAACATTTCAGATATTAGGTATTAATAATCATCTTTAAGAATACATATAATATTATGTATTATCCAAACCTGATCTTTTCTTTGTGAGGACAGATGATTTCTAATGTCATGGGCTAGATCTTTGCAAATGATTTGATAGCTCTGTGCAGCTTGCAAACTATATTTGTGATATTCTGTGACTTCATGGCTGGTGAATGTGCCATCCTTGCCAGTGAGCTTATTGAATACCTTTAGTGGATGGTTGACCAATATGTCTGGCATTTGACCACATTTTCCTGATCCAACTTCACTTGTAGAGAAAATCACGCAGAATTTGCAGAAAAATCCACTTTTACTTTTTGAGTAGCAAAGCCACTAAAATTGGTCCAAGTGTTTTAAACTCATTTTTCTGTTAAAATAAACAAAAGATTATACAGGAATATCTCCAATGATTTCTGATAAACATTTATGATAAACATTTACAATAAACAAAGTTTTTAACAACCTGAAAAAAAAGATGAAGATCCATGATGGCAGCTCACTTCACTACAAGTATATAATGCAGGAGCACAGTTGCCAAGTTCGCGGTTTTCTCACCAAATTGGGCTGGTTTTGAGACTAATTGGCAGGTAAAAATCTACAGTCGCGGGTTGGCGAATTTTTTACCGTTTTTAAATTCAGATAACGTCTTTTTGACTAATAGCGGAAAGTTTGGATCAAGTAAAGATAAGCATCCCCAGCCTTCTTCAATTAGCCTTACAAGGCTAACTAACGAAAATATCACGACCTAACCTAACCAATTGTCAAGGGCGTACAGTTGACTTAACGATTGGTTAGGTTAGGTCGTGATATTTTCGTTAGTTAGCCTTATAAGGCTAATTAAAGAAGGCTGGGGGTGCTTATCTTTACTTGATCCGAAAGTTTGAATATTCCACAAATATAAATACTGTAAACTAAAAAATTTGCATGTATCGGTGACCGATACATGCAAATTTTTTAGCGTGCGAGTAACTAAAACAAAGGTGTGTGTGTGCCGTATACCAAACAGGTTTAACGCTATCATATATATATATATATATATATATATATTATATATATATATATATATATATTTATTAGGGCGGAGTTAAACACAACTTTTCATTTCAAATTTATTTGCCTCACTTGTTTTTTGGTGTATTAGAACATAAAAATGATGTATTCAGTCATTTAATGTTTGTAACTCAAACCATCTCTCGCATTTTTACATAAAAGCAAAATGGCCATTAGCCGGTTGTCCATAAATGAAAATATGCTCATAACATAAAAACTAAGTGTTCTATCAAAATAAGTAATTGAAAAAACGCTTTATAATGCAAAACTATACTTAAAAAACACCATTGTACATACATTTTATTGAAATAAAATTGTATCTGGTCTCTCTTGGTTGGATGCCGTAAATCGATTACATTTGAATGCGATATAAAACCTGCTCAAATAGGGTGGAGCGAAAAATACTTTTTTTCTAGTATGAAGTTCTAATAGTGATTAAAAGTTGCAATTAGTGGACGAAATATGCCTGCCAAAATATGAGTTCATTGGTTTAAAATTTTCAGCTGCCACCAGGGGGCTAAAGTTAACACAATTTTGTGTAAAAAGGAAAAAAATGCTTCTATTTTAGGTTTGTCAAACTATTATAAAATTTTATCTTAGAATTATCTAATAGATTGATTAAGATTCTTAAATGATAAGAATTCGTTTTGTAAAAATGCCTTTTCATATGCTTAATATCTTCAGCTGCCACAAGAGAGCTAAATTTAACACAATTTAGAGTAACTGAGTCATGTTGAGACCACTGAATGTTGTGGGGGAGGGTTTGGGGAGGGTTTGGGGAGGGTTGTGGGGGAGGGTTTTGGTGTGAAGGAATTTCTTTCTGTGAGTCATTAGAACAGTGTGTTAACACTTGTCTTCTTAGGTAGTAGGCCTAGTCGCTCAGTTGATCGGAGAGTTTTTTTAATATGATCGGAATATTATAAAACTTTATTTTAAAGTGATTTATATAGAGATAATATTGATTTTATTATAAAATGCTTGTTATAATGTATTATATAATTTTGGTTTATTTATATAATATATTATATATTTATATAATATATTATATATACTTATAAAATATATTATATATATTAATTATATAATGTTTTGATGTTACAGGATATTTTGTGATTGTGAATTTTTCTTAAAAATATTATGGCATCAAATACTAAATATAAACATTTCACTAGAGAACATATGAAGTGTGCCATATTTGAAGTACCTTGTGAGATGAGTGATATGCAACTACCAACTTATAACTGCATTATGAAAGATTACCTGTTCACAAAACATTTAGTGAAGGAGCAGATGAATAACAAAGAGCCTTCATTTTCTGAAATAGCAGAGGCAGTTTCCAAAAAGGTAGAAAATATTTGGAAGAAGGCCTCTTTGCCAATAGTTTCACATACACGCGTTTTACAGATGATGCGAGTGTACCATGATAAATACAGGTCCTTATTAAAGCCATACAAGTCACGCAAGGATCAGCCTAAGTACAAAAATCAGCTTGAAGAATTTGAAAACTCTTCAAAATGCACTTTGTTTGACATCTGCACCTGCAAATGTAAGGAGTTTAGGAGATGCTCATGTGAAAAGAGTAAGAAAGTCCATCCAAAAGAGCAGGATTTTTTAAATGACCAACGAACACGCAGAATAATGGTGATAGGAAGCATTGACATAGCACACACAAGACGATTACAAGCAAGAGAACATCGAAAGGAAATGGAAAAAGCACGTCTGGAATCCTCACAAACAACTAGTGCTGCTATAACCAATACGTCCAACTTACAAATCGAAACAGAGACAAGTGAACTTCAACAACTAGAAGAGATATCTGAAGATAATGAGGAAGATACAACCTCGACTCAATATGTAATATCAGAACAACAGATGCGTGAGCCACTGCCTTCATTAGCAATTACTTGTGATAGATTTAAAATGTCGGACAGAGCTGGGGCTGCTATTGCTTCTGCAGTATTGGCAGATCTTAAAATTGTTACTCCCGAAGACAAAGGGAATATTATAGACAGAAGTAAGCTAAGACGTGAAAGACAAAAACAGAGAAAGGAACTACTGTACAACAGATAGGAGAGCCAGAAACCATGCGGGGATTATACTTTGATGGCAGAAAGGATAAAACAATGATTCAAGTCCAGGAGAGTGATGGCTCTAACCACCAAAGAACCAAACGCGAAGAGCATATCAGCATAATATCTGAACCACACACTCTGTACTTTGCACATGTGACACCTTCCAGTGGCAAAGCTAAATACATTTGCACAGCGCTAGTGAATTGCTTGAAAGAAAGGAATGTTGATATAGGGAACATCGTTGCAGTTGGCTGTGATTCGACAGTGGGTAACACTGGTAGTATTGGAGGCACAATAAGATTACTGGAAGAAGCCTTTAATAAGCCATTGCAGTGGCTGATATGCCTTTTACACCTTAATGAACTTCCATTGCGCCATCTGTTTCATCACTTGGATGGTACCACTACTGGACCAAGAGCATTTTCAGGAGAAATTGGCCGAGCACTTTCAGACTGTGAAAAGCTTCCCATAGTTAACTTCAAACCCATTGAAATTCAAGAGGACATGTGTGAAGTTGATGTAGATGACATAAGTACTGACCAGAAATACCTTCTTGAAATTCACAAGGTTATATCAAGTGGAACATTCTCAGAGAGTCTTAGTCATAAGAGTCCAGGCAATATATCACATTCAAGGTGGCTCACCACAGCAAACAGGACTCTGCGGTTATATGCAAGCACAGAGAATCCTTCAGGCAATTTACAAGAATTAGCTACTTTCATTGTTAGGGTATACGCACCAATGTGGTTTCAGATAAAGCGTAAACCATTATGCCAATATGGTGCTAAACATATGTGGCATATGATTGCAAGAAGCCGGTATCTCCGTGAAGAGCTTAGGAGAGTACATGACTCAGTCATTCAGCGAAATGCATATTACGCAAATCAAGAAAACATTCTCATTGCAATGATAGCTGATGAAAGGGAGCATGTGCGTCAGTTGGGATTTAGGCGTATCATAAAAGCAAGGGCATGCATTCAAGAAACAGATGTTATCAGGTATTTTAAGGTGCCAGAAATAAATTTTTATGCCAAAGACTATACAGATCTCATTATGTGGCAAGATTTTCAGATAGCAAAACCACCGATAACCAAAGGAGTTTCTCTTGATGATATTGAATCATGCATCAAACATGGTACTACTATTCATTCAGAATTATTTCAGTTTCCATGTCATACACAAGCCGTAGAGAGATGCGTCAAGCTCGTTACAGACGCTGTTGGATCAGTCTGCGGACCTACAAACAGAGACGGTTGGATTCGTGCTACATTAGAATCAAGGAAAAAACGGCCAAAATTTGACACAAAAGCAAATTACTAAAGTCTTCAGCAAGAACCCTTTCTAGAGGGAGGTTGGTTGGGGAAAGGGTGGTAACTCCGCTAAGGCACGAAATAACGTTTCTTAACTGTCTCAACCCAGTATAAAGGAGGAGAGACATCCTAATTTATTACTGTTCCCTTTTTCAAGTAAATACAGAATCATACTTAATTGTCATTTTTAAGGTAACTTCAGCCCTCTTGTGGCAGCTGAAGATATTAAGCATATGAAAAGGCATTTTTACAAAACGAATTCTTATCATTTAAAAATCTTAATCAAACTATTAGATAATTCTAAGATAAAATGTTATAATAGTTTGATAAACCTAAAATAGAAGCATTTTTTTCCTTTTTATACAAAATTGTGTTAACTTTAGCCCCCTGGTGGCAGCTGAAAGTATTAAACAAATGAACTCATATTTTGGCAGGTATATATCGTCCACTAAATGCAACTTTTAATCACTATTAGAACTTCATACTAGAAAAAAAGTATTTTTCGCTCCACCCTACTGCTCATCTCAAATATTATTATTTTTTCAGGAGAGGCATCAGATACACTTTGGTTTCAAGTAAGGGAAGCAGAGATCTACTTTTTATTCTTGACCTAATAAATCTGTCTCTTGATTCCTGTGATATTACTGATGCTGGTGCATCTGTAACCAACTTCACGGCTCTTTCGACGTTCTGTGTGTGAATAGAGTATTTCTCAACTTTGAAACATTTTGTTTCGTACTCAAGCAATTCTTCATCACACAATTTAGAAGTGAGAGGTGGTTCACTGATATCAGTCCTATCCCAGAAGATGATGTCTTTCCAATGTGATGCTTTGAAGTTCAATTCTGGTACTCTAAATTCTCTGATTTTCCTTGTATTGGCTTCCTTACACTTTCTTGTCTGTATTATTCGATCGATTGCAACTTTGCGTAGCTTTTGCTCACTATCTGACAGCATTGATAGAAGAATATTTTTTGAGTGAGAAAAATAGGCATTCCGTGATACATAAGGTTGGGCAACTTTTTGTATATCTTGGGGTAACAGGTTGAACCTTTTTATCGCATCAAAGATATGTTTGGGTCCATCAGGCAGATACGGTTTAAATTTTATATTGAACCAGTTAGGACTATAGTTTGTTACTATGAACAGAACAAAGCTACGTAACTCTCTCGAGGGATTCTTTTGGGAGACATAATAACGACATAGTCTGTTAGCTAGAGTTAACCATCTAGAGTTGTTAAGGGGACTAGGTTTGAGTTTCTCTTGGCCTCCGTCAACATATCCTTCTCTTATGGCCCCAATTATTCTGAACATGTATTGTTGATCATTACTTAAATCTTCTATGAGCTCATCTGTGAGAAATGGGATGCTATCGGCCCCATCCGTAATTGGGAAGAACTTTACCACAGGCATCTCATGGCAAGTCTTAAGAGCATTACCAATAGATCCACTGAATGATCTTGGCCCAGTTGTTTTCCCGTTGTATTACTCAAACAGATGCCTTAAGGGAAGTTCATTTGTACGTAACATACAAATGCTCCATTGCAATGGTCGGTTCAGCTTCTGCTCGATGAAATGGATTATGCCACCTTTAGACCCAGTGTTGGCATTCGTACTGTCGCAACCTATCACCTGGAGATTCTGGTCTAGTGTCACTTCATTCAAGTTAGGGCTCAACTGGTTAAGGTATTCTCCACCATGCTCACTCAATAGTACATAATGTTCTTCAACAATTATATCCTGGTACCATTTACCATCTTTATTTGTCTTTACCAACGTCTTGTCTTTTCTCCCATCAAAATATAAAGCTTTAACATCACCATAACTTTGTGCAGCTTCAGCTTGTAATGTTTTTCTCAATTTCTGTCTCTCTCTTCTCACCTTACTTCGATCACTAAAAAAATCAGTCTTTATCGGTAATGATACCCAAATCCACCAAAGTAGCTGAAGCAATGGCCGATGCAGCCCTATCTGAACACCAAACCTGTCGGTTTCCATGGCGAGATTGGGTAAAGAGGCTCTCATTTGAATGTTGGAGCATTCATATTCAGACTCAGTTGTTGAACTTTCTTCGGTACTAGAGAGATCAGTATTACTATCAGGTGAAAGCACATCATCAACGACTACCTTTTCGAATTCATGCATGATTATTTTTGTTCGCTTACTTCCTTGTTGCTCCTTCAACTTTCTTGCATTTCTTTTTGCTATAGATCTCCAATCACCAAATTTCGCATAGTCCTCTGATCCTCAAGTAATTCCAGTTTTTCTTTGGGTATTCTAGATTCTTTTGGACAAACACAAATAATATGTTTTTCTTTACATCCGCTTTTTCGGCAGCCAAAATCTTGGTACGAAACGAAGTTGCCGTTATAGGCTTCGTACTGCTTTTGGATCGATTGAATTGCGTAACCTTGTCGGTAAAGCGTTTCAGCTTGGTAATTATGGATTTTTTACTTATTGAACGTTTCCACACTTCGACCAATGCTTCTGCTATCGTTTCGAGAATATCATTATTTGTCAATTTTGTGGCTGAGCCTTCCTTCAGTAGAAGAAAATATCTCCCAACCTGCATATTAGAGGGTAAGACATTATGTGGCAATTCACTTGGAATTCCAAACAGAAAATGTTGCTTCACCGACTGTCTAGTTAGTAGGGATTTTGCCATATTTAGATCTGAGGTTAAATTTCTACAGAAATATCACATTATGGGGATCTGAAAAAATACAAGACACGGAATTAGTTAAAACAAATTATATATAAACTCTAAAACTAAAATGTAAACATATTTTACTCAATAGTCTTTGTAGTCACCCATGCTACAATATGCAGCATGCGGCTCCTACCCCCGTCCCTTATCAGCCATATGCAAGATGTCATTGACCTCGAGTGAGACTGATGTTTAGATAAGCGGCTGTGTGTACTTAAGTAGTTGGTGATTAGTAAGTATCGCTTGTGTTGTGTGAATATATTTACTCGTTATCATAGTTATAACCAAATAACGCACAATATAACGCGATATCTTCTCTCAAAAGCTGATAGATATTATACTCAGGGTCTTTCAAAATATGATTTTCCGCCATTTTGTTTTCGGCAAAAATGCGGCGGGGGAGGTTCCTAAAAAGAAAATATTATCTTTTTAGAACTTCTAGAGGGTCAATACACCAAATCATGAGTGAGGCAAGACGGTTTAATATTTTCACTCCACCTTAATATATATAACCTTTGGTTAACCTTTGGTTAGCTTCCGCCCGAATTGTTCTTTCTGACGGTCAAGCTTGTCACTCCACTTTAGACCTACAGTTTAAAGTGGACATATTCATCTTTATTTGTCCTGAGTTTTCTAGTGAGAGCTGTGCCTTTTAGTCTCGAATGTACGCGCTGTTCCTTTTCTTTTATGTAATAATTCTGGAGTAATCAGCCATCATGCTGATGTCTCACCTTCCCTGATATCTCTTCTCCATTTCTTTGATGTCTTGGTGAAACCGTTCTCCTTGTTCTTCGCTGAGTGCTCCGAGATTCTCAGGGAAGTAATCCAAGTGTGAATGTAAGAAATGTAATTTTAAACTCATATTACAACACAACGCTTTGAACTTATTTAGCATGTTGTTCACAATATTTTGGTAATTTGGGTCCTTGTTATGCCCCCATAAATTTGCTGATAACATCTTTAAAAGCATTTCACGCTTCTTTTTCAAGATTGTTCATTGTTCTTTCAAAGTGTTCGTCCAAATTCAGTTTTCTAATGTTGGGACCAACGAAAATTCCTTCTTTCAATTTTACTTCCGAAAGAGTTGGGAATTTACCAGAGATACTTAAAACAATCTCCATCTTCGTCCAAGGCATTAAAAAATTGCTTCATCAAGCCGGGCGATTGATGTACTTTATCTCGACTTTCAGAAAGCCTTTGATAAGGTACCTCACCGCCGGCTAATAGCCAAAGTCCGCGCGCTGGGTATCAATGGGGAAGTAGGTAGGTGGATTGAAAACTGCCTGAATAATAGGCGGCAGAGGGTTGTAATTAAAGGGGCTAGCTCGGGTTGGACTTCGGTCACTAGCGGGATTCCTCAGGGTTCCGTTTTGGGGCCACTGTTGTTTATCATTTATATAAATGATATCAACGCGGGCATCGTCAGTAGGATCGCCAAATTCGCTGATGATACCAAGCTTGGGGGCCAATGTTGGGACACCCGAAGCGATCGAGCAACTGCGTGCGGACCTACGTAGGATAGGAAAGTGGTCCGAAAAATGGCAAATGCCGTTTAACTTGGGCAAATGCAAGGTTATGCACATTGGCTACGCCAATCCCAAGTCGGACTACTCCAAGTTGGGGAGTAATATCGAGGCCGCTGATTTGGAAAGGGACTTGGGTGTGCTAATTAGCGGCGACATTAAGTTTACAAAACAGTGCGTAGAGGTGGAAAAGAAAGCCCAGAAGCTGTTGGGTTAAATCAGTCCGAGGGTCATTCCAGGAAAAATCATGCAAAAAAAATGAATTTGTAACCACTCCGACTTGGATTTTTCTCAAATTTTGGTATATAATGTTGTTTTTGTGCAATCAGAGTAACGGTTCAAAAGTTATGGGCCCATCAACTTTGGAGGTGGGGGCTGGCTCCTTAATGTTTAAAAGTCCATAACTCAGTCTCTAATTGAGCTAGGAAAAACATTTAAAAACCATTTGAAAGCTCAAATCCTAAAGAATAATCGAGTCTAAGTAACAAAATGCATTTAATCAAATAGTTAAAAAGTCATATCAGTTTCAATATTTTTTGGGGGGACCCACCCCTATGATACAGATATTCAAGATTTTTTCCGTCATTTTGTACCTCAATTACTCTTCTATATGACTTAGTCAATGACATTGTATTTTTACCTTTAAGTTGTGTATTTTTTTTCACTTTATTATTAGGTACTTGCTAGCGAAAAGATGACATATTAGCCCAAGTTCAGGAATTGGGCTATACTAACTGTATAATAGTTTTATCCTAACTATATATATATATATTGCACACATACACACACATTATTAAAATAAAAGAGATAATTTGTACTGCCTGTTTGTCAGGTCGAGTGGTATCACGCTTGTGTAGTCATGCTACAACTTGTCACAGCAAAATGAAATTGTCTGAGGGCTCCTTCCATTAGCATGAACCTTGGTTATTAAGGGTTCAGTTGGCCTTTTGTGACCACTTGATAAACACTGCTCATATATGATATCTGCTTGTCATATTATTTTACTGTAGTTCCATGCCTATATTGGCTGTGGTTGTGTTTGCCTGTTATCATTAAAAATCATTAACATTTAATATTCTTTCTACTTTTTACAGGAACTGAAGCTAATATATAAATTTTAAACATGTCTTACCATTTAAATTATCATAAACAGTGTTGTGACCCCTTTAAGAGACACAAGAAAAGAATCTTAAAGGGTTTAAGAAATTTACTATTAAATGTAACAGAAAAAAATCCTGCTCTCCTTAGTTGGAAAGTTTGTACAAACTGTTCTGTAAGATTAAATGAACTTGAAGAACCTGATAAATTATTTAATGATGTTTTTGAAACTGAGTCATCTACAAGTACCTCTTCATTTCAAAGCAGCCCATGAAGTACACATTTGCAAACTGACAATCCTGGTGAGATTAGTGATATTGAAATCTGTCGAGAACAAACCAAGAACATTCTTGAAGAAATGGAGATTTCGCCAATAAAATTCCGTAAGTAATGTATGAATTGAGGGGTCGCGCGTCTTAAGGTATCTAAGCGCCACCACAGGCGAAAACGTGTTTTTGATGGATATCACTATTTTCACACTTCCTCTATCCCGTGGTTTGGGTTATAATGACCTTACGACACTAGAAGTATGGTTGAAAACCTTATGAAGCGAACTACTTTTTTCACCTCTATTGCGAGAATATTGCTGAACTTTGCGAGGCGATTTCTGGCGAATTTTAATTTTGGCGCTTAGGTACCTTAAGACGCGGGACCCCTCAATTATAATTTGGGGACTTATTTTTGAAAAGTATAGTTATCAGAAAATGCATTATATGATTTTTAAAAATCATCTAAACTCTTTATCTTTGTGTACACATTGTTTCATAGGTTATCAAAATAATGCAGTTTTAGCAAACTTGTATACGTAGCATTCTTTAACATTTAAGGAATTGCAAAAAAATAGTTATGTAAAATAAATGAATTCTGATTAGTTATTAAATGATGAAAATTTGTTGCTGTAACTTACAGTAATTCTAAATTTTGGATGATGCATAATTTCAGATGGTATGACCACTGACAGGATATCTAAAAAAAGCGTCAGACAAAAATACGACAAGTGTGTATCTACTTTCAAAAAGAATTTTGAACAGTCTTTATCAGCATCTGTGGATGAGGGAGCATCTACATCCAAGAGATTATGCATGGAAAAAGAATTGGAAAGGTAAGGATTGCTCAAATTCAACTAAATTAGCAACTCATGGTCACAATTAAAGACTCTTGACGTATATAATTTTAGACGTTTTAAATTTCAATAGCCTAACTTTTCTTCAATATCATTCTTACGTATAGAACACAATCACACCATTTTAACAATGTCTAAAAAATATCCATGGAAGGTAAATATTCTTATTTTTTCTATTTAGGTCCTGATCTTAGAGTACATTAAATTAATAATTTCAATTTAAAAAAATTCTGATATCCCCTACCTTTTATTTATCTAATAGGTACAAAACTATGATGAGGGAGCTCGCTGAAGCATTCAACTCTACAACTTCCTACCAAAGAAGGTTGCAGATTCTTACTCTATCCCCATACACGATCTCAAAAACTCAAGAGTTCTTTGGGGCTAGTAGATATCTTGTTGATGAAGCCAGGAGCATGAAGCAACAGTATAGAATATTGCCAAATGTTCCTAAATAGAGTAAAGAGAAAAAGATAAGTGATGAAACTATTTCTAATCTGACAGCTTTTTATGAGGACCCAAAATTTAGTCGGGTGTATCCATGAAAAAGGACTGTGTTAGTGTCAGAGACAAAGATAGAAACAAAATTTACAAACAAAAGCATCTCTTACTCAGTAATTTGAAAGAACTGTATCTTAGGTATAAAGAAACTGACTCAAGTATAAGTTTTTCAACATTTGCAACTCTTAGACCCAAATGGTGTGTTATTGCTGGAGGTACAGGTACACACTCAGTTTGTATTTGTACCTATCACCAGAACCCTAAATTAATGGTTTCAGCAATTGATGACAAGGACTTGACTTATCATTCATTGATTCAAAAAAGTGTCTGCGATGTGGACAACATTAAATGTACGTTACACCAGTGTAGAGAATGTTCTGGTGTAGATAACTATTTGAACACATTAAATGTACTGACTTCCAGGAATTCAATTGAATATGACCAGTGGACCAGCACTGACAGGGCAACTTTGTCAAATGTAACTGTTGCAGTGGAGGAATTCATTAAAAAACTTTCAGAATCAATTTATTCTCTTACTCGTCATCATTATATAGCCAAGAGTCAAAGCCTCTACATGAAGACCCTTAAGCAAAATCTCAGTGAAGATGAAGCTTTAGTACTGGGAGACTTTTCTGAGAACTATTCTTTCATCACTCAAGATGCACCACAGCGCTTCCATTGGACAAACGAACAAGTTACATTACATCCAATGGTTGTATATAAAATGGAAGATGGTAAATTGAGCCACACTAGCTATTGTATCATTAGTGATATTTTAGATCATAACACCGCAGCAGTGTATACATTTCAACAATTTTTAGTTCAAGACATTAAAGTGAGATTCCCTAATGTGAAAACAATGAAATATTTTTCTGATGGTTGTGCTGGACAATACAAAAACCGTTTTAATTTTAGCAATTCATGCCATCATGAAACAGGGTTTGGTATAAAGGCAGAGTGGAACTTTTTTGCCACTAGTCATGGCAAAAATACCTGTGATGGCATTGGAGGAAGTGTGAAGACAGCAGCAGCTAAAGCTAGTTTGCAAAGAACAACAACAGGACACATCTTGTCTCCACAGATTTTCTATGACTTTTGTACACAAAATTTTGTGTCCATCAAGTTTAAATTCATTACAAAAGAACAAATAAATCATAATAAAACAGAACTCAGTAGTAGGTTTGAAAAAGCAGTGACAGTGAAGTGCACACGAGGTTTTTACAAAATTGTGCCAATGTCTCAGAGTCACATTAAAGCTAATTTAGTTTCAGACTCCAATGACTACAATGTTGTTAGGGTTATGACCTCTGAACAAGGTGACTCAGATATGAGTCCAGATTTATCAAATGAGCAAAAATTTCCTGTGGGAAAGTATGTTGCATGTACTTATGTTGGTAGAAAATATCTAGGAATCATTTTAGATTATTCAGAAGAATTCCAAGATTATAAAATCAAGTTTCTAACTCCTATTTCCAACAAAAACAATAGATACTATTTCCCAACTAATAAAGATGATGTTTGTTGGGTAGAAGACCAAAACATCCTTCATGAAATGTCAACTCCTAATATTCAGTCTGGCACCAGAGTTGTGTTTATCTTTTTAAATGCATGATACTGAGAATTAGGCTAGGTACCAAAAATGTTTCAGATTTAATGTATTGTATAGCAATTATTTTTATTCAAGTAATGTCTTAATTTGTTCAATAAAACAACTATACTAGCAGTATTTTTTTTGCCTTTGAAGATCGACAAAGTTGAGAGACAGTTATTATTATTATAATTATTATCATTATTATTGAGTTTTAGGAGAACACTAATAAGTTTATCTTATAGCTATACTTAATTCACTTGTAAGTCAAGAAAAACATCTTATAAGAGAGCTTGATAAGTAAAACAGGCATAATGGTGTAAGTTCAAAGTCAAGCAAATAGAATGTGTTTTTAACCTCCACCACCATCTCATGACGTAAAAATACACAATGTCATTGGCTAAGTCACATAGAAGAGTAATTGAGGTACAAAATGACAGAAAAACAATCTCGAATATCTGTATCATAGCGGGTGCGGTCCCCAAAAATATTCAAACTGATATAACTTTTTAACTATTTGATTAAATGCATTTTATTACTAAGACAATTATTCTTTAGGATTTGACCTTTCAAATAGTTTTTAAATGTTTTTCCTAGCTTAATTAGGGACCGAGTTAGACATTTAAACATTAAGGGGCCAGCCCCCACCACCAAAAGTGGGAGGCCCATAACTTCTGAACCGTTACTCTGATTGCTCTGAAACTAACTCGAAATTTCTTGTTTTTCAGCATAAGTAACCCTGTATAGCAATTTTAAGCGAAATCTAAGTGGGTGTGGTTTCAGGCAATGCCTGATTTGTCCTGGAATGACCCAGGAGGCAATTTCAATTTCGGAACAAGGAGATTGTGCTCTCTCTGTACAAGTCCATGGTTCGGCAGCACCTGGAGTATGCTGTGCAGTTCTGGTCGCCCACACTCAAGAAAGATATTGACAGGCTGGAGCGAGTCCAGCCGTTAGGCATATGGGCTACAGTCGACGGTTACGCGCCCTCTCTCTCTCTCTCTCTCTCTCTCTCTCTCTCTCTCTCTCTCTCTCTCTCTCTCTCTCTCTCTCTCTCTCTCTCTCTCTCTCTCTCTCTCTCTCTCTCTCTCTCTCTCTCTCTCTCTCTCTCTCTCTCTCTCTCTCTCTCTCTCTCTCTCTCTCTCTCTCTCTCTCTCTCTCTCTCTCTCTCTCTCTCTCTCTCTCTCTCTCTCTCTCTCTCTCTCTCTCTCTCTCTCTCTCTCTCTCTCTCTCTCTCTCTCTCTCTCTCTCTCTCTCTCTCTCTCTCTCTCTCTCTCTCTCTCTCTCTCTCTCTCTCTCTCTCTCTCTCTCTCTCTCTCTCTCTCTCTCTCTCTCTCTCTCTCTCTCTCGTATAGGAGGGCGAAGGCCAATCGTTCCCATGAGAACACTTTAGCGTATGTCCGCCTGTGTAGGGAAGTGAAGGCGAAGGTTAGGCTAGCGAAACGTAACGAAGAACTACGGGTGGCAAGCCTCTGCAAGGGGAACCCTAAGGAGTTCTTCAGTTATGTTAATAGTAGAAAGCCCATTAGAAGCATGATAGGTCCTTTAAAGGACGGAAGCGGCGTTCTGCGGACCTCCGACGCGGACATCGCTAATGTGCTTAATGAGTACTTTGCGGGAGTGTTCACCAGGGAGGATACCCGCGTCATCCCCGAGCCAGCTGTGAGGCACGAAGGTGCTGGCCTGGATAGTGTTAGATGTACCGCGACAGTCGTTGCTCATAGAATAGACAAACTGAGCGCGTTTAAGGCTCCTGGGCCAGACCAGTTTCTCCCCAGTGTTTTGCGAGAAGTGCGCGACCAGGTGGCTCCCCACCTGGCTACAGTCTTCAACAAATCGTTGGTGATGGGCCAGGTGCCTGGTGACTGGAGGGAGGCCAACGTGACCCCTATCTTTAAGAAAGGGGATCACGAAAGTCCAGGGAACTATCGTCCTATTAGTCTCACTTCAGTTGTAGGTAAATTATTAGAAAGGATAATAGCTGATAGAATCGTTGACCATTTGGATTCCTACAAGCTGCTTGGGGACTCCCAACATGGGTTTAGACGGCATAGGTCGTGTCTCACCAACTTGCTCGAGTTTTTCCACGTCATGTTGAGTGAGTACGATAAGAGTAGGGCGATTGATATACTTTATCTCGACTTTCAGAAAGCCTTTGATAAGGTACCTCACCGCCGGCTAATGGCGAAAGTGCGCGCGCTGGGTATCGGTGGGGAAATAGGTAGGTGGATTGAAAACTGGCTGAGGAATAGGCGGCAGAGGGTTGTAATTAAAGGGGCTAGTTCGGGTTGGGCCTCGGTCACTAGTGGGGTTCCTCAGGGTTCCGTTTTGGGGCCACTGTTGTTTACCATTTACATAAATGATATCGACGGTGGCATCGTCAGTCGGATCGCCAAATTCGCTGATGACACCAAGCTTGGGGCCAATGTTGGGACGCCCGAAACGATCGAGGAACTGCGTGCGGACCTAGGTAGGATAGGAGAGTGGTCCGAAAAATGGCAAATGCCGTTTAACTTGGGTAAATGCAAAGTGATGCACATTGGCTACGCCAATCCCAAGTCGGACTACTCGATGTTGGGCAGTAATATCGAGGTGACTGATTTAGAAAAGGACTTGGGTGTGCTAATTAGCAGCGACCTTAAGTTTACGAAACAGTGTGTAGAGTTGGAAAAGAAAGCCCAGAAACTATTGGGTTATATCAGGAGGCAATTTCAGTTTCGGAACAAGGAGATTGTGCTCTCACTGTACAATTCCCTTGTTCGGCCGTACCTGGAGTATGCTGTGCAGTTCTGGTCGCCCACCCTCAGGAAAGATATTGAGAGGCTGGAGCGAGTGCAGGCGAGGGCCACAAAGTTAATCCCTTCCGTTAGGCATATGGGCTACAATCGACGGTTACGCGCCCTGAACTTGTTTTCGCTTGAAACTCGGAGGCTGCGCGGTCAACTGATCGAGGTTTTCAAGCTCTTACGAGGGTTCAACGATGTCGATTTTAGAAGTATGTTTAGTTTAAATGATAACCCAACTCGCAACAATGGTTGGAAGTTGGATTTGAAACGGTTTAGGACTAGTGTGTGTGGGAATTACTTTACGTATAAGATCTGTGACACATGGAACAGGTTACCTTCGGAAGTTGTGAACAGTTCCTCTTGGATCAGTTCAAGAAAAGGTAGACGAAATCTTGCACACTATTTGAGTGTGTAAAGACATTTAGGACCTCAGTCTGCGGAAATTTCTTTTCCTGTAAAATAGTTGATATCTGGAACCAACTTCCCTCAGAGGATGTTTCCAGTCAAAGTGTAAATCTGTTTAAAAATAGGCTAGACAAAGTACAGAACACACTCATAGTTTAAGATTAAAACCTCAGAAAACTCTGCAGGAGTTCGCTTGCTCGGTGTCTCTGTGAGCAAGCTAAATATAGAGCTATTTATATATTCTCCACTTTCCTGTAAAATTTCCTTGGCTACTTTTCCAGGGTCAAGGTATTTTCTTCAAACTTTTTCCGTACCTGCCTCTGGCAGGGAGGGAGCGGAGGGTGGGGAGAGAGCCTTCTACTTTTCTATCCAGTTTTCTACTACTGCTAGGATAGTTGAAAGAAAAATAAACTTTTACAAATTTTCCCTGGCACCCGTTGCTATTGGTACCTCCTCGGTATGGGCCGCAAGGCCTTTTGAGGTACTTCTTTTCCTTGTAACTCCTTGTAACTCTCTCTATCTCTCTCTCTCTCTCTCTCTCTCTCTCTCTCTCTCTCTCTCGCGGACCTAGGTAGGATAGGAGAGTGGTCCGAAAAATGGCAAATGCCGTTTAACTTGGGTAAATGCAAAGTGATGCACATTGGCTACGCCAATCCCAAGTCGGACTACTCGATGTTGGGCAGTAATATCGAGGTGACTGATTTAGAAAAGGACTTGGGTGTGCTAATTAGCAGCGACCTTAAGTTTACGAAACAGTGTGTAGAGGTGGAAAAGAAAGCCCAGAAACTATTGGGTTATATCAGGAGGCAATTTCAGTTTCGGAACAAGGAGATTGTGCTCTCACTGTTCAATTCCCTTGTTCGGCCGTACCTGGAGTATGCTGTGCAGTTCTGGTCGCCCACCCTCAGGAAAGATATTGAGAGGCTGGAGCGAGTGCAGGCGAGGGCCACAAAGTTAATCCCTTCCGTTAGGCATATGGGCTACAATCGACGGTTACGCGCCCTGAACTTGTTTTCGCTTGAAACTCGGAGGCTGCGCGGTCAACTGATCGAGGTTTTCAAGCTCTTACGAGGGTTCAACGATGTCGATTTTAGAAGTATGTTTAGTTTAAATGATAACCCAACTCGCAACAATGGTTGGAAGTTGGATTTGAAACGGTTTAGGACTAGTGTGTGTGGGAATTACGTTACGCATAAGATCTGTGACACATGGAACAGGTTACCTTCGGAAGTTGTGAACAGTTCCTCTGTGGATCAGTTCAAGAAAAGGTAGACGAAATCTTGCACACTATTTGAGTGTGTAAAGACATTTAGGACCTCAGTCTGCGGAAATTTCTTTTCCTATAAAATAGTTAATATCTGGAACCAACTTCCCTCAGAGGTTGTTTCGAGTCAAAGTGTAAATCTGTTTAAAAATAGGCTAGACAAAGTACTGAACACACTCATAGTTTAAGATTAAAACCTCAGAAACTCTGCAGGAGTTCGCTTGCTCGGTGTCTCTGTGAGCAAGCTAAATATAGAGCTATTTATATATTCTCCACTTTCCTGTAAAATTTCCTTGGCTACTTTTCCAGGGTCAAGGTATTTTCTTCAACCTTTTTCCGTACCTGCCTCTGGCAGGGAGGGAGCGGAGGGTGGGGAGAGAGCCTTCTACTTTTCTATCCAGTTTTCTACTACTGCTAGCATAGTTGAAAGACAAAATTTTCCCTAGCACCCGTTGCCATTGGTACCTCCTCGGTATGGGCCGCAAGGCCTTTTGAGGTACTTCTTTTCCTTGTAACTCCTCCTTGTAACTCTCTCTCCTCTCTCTCTCTCTCTCTCTCTCTCTCTCTCTCTGTATGGGCCCCAAGGCTTTTTGAGGTACTTCTTTTCCTTGTAACTCTCTCTCTCTCCCTCGCCAATGTGCTTAATGAGTACTTTGCGGGAGTGTTCACCAGGGAGGACACCCGTACCAGGCGTGAGGCACGAAGGTGCTGGCCTGGATAGTGTTCGATGTACCACGACAGTCGTTGCCGATAGAATAGACAAACTGAGCGCGTTTAAGGCTCCTGGGCCAGAATAGTTTCTCCCAAGAGTGTTGCGGGAGGTGCTCGACCAGGTGGCTCCCCACCTGGCTACTGTCTTCAACAAATCGTTGGAGACCGGGCCAGGTGCCTGGTGACTGGAGGGAAGCCAACGTGACCCCTATCTTTAAGAAAGGGGATCACGAAAGTCCAGGGAACTATCGTCCATTAGTCCCACTTCAGTTGTAGGTAAATTATTAGAGGGGATAATAGCCGATAGGATCGTTGACCATTTGGATTCGTACAAGCTGCTTGGGGACTCCCAAAATGGGTTTAGACGGCATAGGTCGTGTCTCACCAACTTGCTCGAGTTTTTCCACGTCATGTTGGGTGAGTATGATAAGAGTAGGGCGATTGATATACTTTATCTCGACTTTCAGAAAGCCTTTGATAAGGTACCTCACCGCCGGCTAATGGCGAAAGTGCGCGCGCTGGGTATCGGTGGGGAAATAGGTAGGTGGATTGAAAACTGGCTGAAGAATAGGCGGCAGAGGGTTGTAATTAAAGGGGCTAGTTCGGGTTGGGCCTCGGTCACTAGTGGGGTTCCTCAGGGTTCCGTTTTGGGGCCACTGTTGTTTATCATTTACATAAATGATATAGACGGTCGCATCGTCAGTCGGATCGCCAAATTCGCTGATGACACCAAGCTTGGGGCCAATGTTGGGACGCCGGAGGCGATCGAGCAACTGCGTGCGGACCTAGGTAGGATAGGAGAGTGGTCCGAAAAATGGCAAATGCCGTTTAACTTGGGTAAATGCAAGGTGATGCACATTGGCTACGCAAATCCCAAGTCGGACTACTCGATGTTGGGGAGTAATATCGAGGTGACTGATTTGGAAAAGGATTTGGGTGTGCTAATTAGCAGCGACCTTAAGTTTACCAAACAGTGCGTAGAGGTGGAAAAGAAAGCCCAGAAGCTGTTGCGTTATATCAGGAGGCAAGTTCAGTTTCGAAACAAGGAGATTGTGCTCTCTCTTTACAATTCCCTTGTTCTGCCGCACCTGGAGTATGCAGTGCAGTTCTGGTCGCCTACCCTCAGGAAAGATATTGAGAGGCTAGAGCGAGTGCAGGCGAAGGCCACAAAGTTAATCCCTTCCGTTAGGCATATGGGCTAGAATCAACGGTTACGCGCCCTTAACTTGTTTTCGCTGGAAACTCGGAGGCTGCGCGGTCAACTGATCGAGGTTTTCAAGCTCTTACGTCGGTTCAATGATGTCGATTTTAGAAGCATGTTTAGTTTAAATGATAACCCAACTCGCAACAATGGTTGGAAGTTGGATTTGAAACGGTTTAGGACTAGTGTGTGTGGGAATTACCTTACGTATAAGATCTGTGACACGTGGAACAAGTTACCTTCAGAAGTTGTAAACAGTTCTTCTGTGGATCATTTCAAGAAAAGGTTAGACCAAATCTTGCACACTATTTGAGTGTGTAGAAAATTTTCCGTGGCACCCGTTGCCATTGGTACCTCCTCGGTATGGGCCGCAAGGCCTTTTGAGGTGCTTCTTTTCCTTGTAACTCCTTGTAACTCTCTCTCTCTCTCTCTCAGATTAGACTTCGTCCAAGGCAAACGTGCTGTGTGGTCTCTCCAGTATTGTTTTCGATATTTGTGTGAAGTATTGTGACAAAGTTTGCTTTAACAAAATTTGTTAGATAAGTATAATTATATTTATTTTCTTTTTTATTGATGCTAGGCCAAGCACTAATGCTTATTAATTAGACTTTATTTATTTCCTTTTCCGGTTTCTTAATTACAATTAACGAATATTCAGTAATTCCGTATTGTTTAAATTCTATTTTTCGGCTGAGTTTCTCCGCTAAGGTTAACATGAAATAATTTTGCATTTTTTTTAGACGGTCGCTACAGATCCAATTTTTCAGACGAGTTAAATAGCAAAATTTGTATATTCGAATTTATTTCCGTTTCCTGTCTGAAACACGTGCTCTCGCAGGCCTATTTCCCGCATTTCCCGTATTATTTAAAGAAATATATTGTATTATTTAAAGTAATGTATCGTAAAAAAAAAATGACAATATGACAGGGCCAGCTAAATTGAAAGCGGAATGCTTTAAATGTAAAGTTAATCATTAGTGTGTCGACTTCCCCGACGGTTATATCAGCGACATCGCATTTCTGAGTATATGTTTTTTTTGTAAACTTAGAGAAAACCACGAAAAGGAAGTTAGAGAGCTAAAGGAATTATTAAAAAAGCTTGACGCTCGGTCGTAGCAGTGGAAATTCAACCCAGTGGACAAGATCAGACTGAAAACACATAAGCAGATATAAACTGTAATTTGTAAGGTTAAGTATCTAGAACAAAGCGTGGCTCGCTTGGAAAATACGGTGAATATTCTGGAAAGTAGGACGGAGGAACGAGAATTCTAATTAGTCAAACATAAAAGACCCTCCAAACCAAAACCAAAACATAAGGATTCGGAACCCATTACCGTCAGAAATAAGTTTCACTTACTTGCCGACAAAGAGGATGCATCCTTTTTAATTGGGGATTCTCTGGTAAGGAATCAAGGGGACTTTTTCGGAGCAAGATGCGTGACCAAGAGAAAACTCCGATGTTTTCCACGTGCCACGAGTCAGATAATTAAAAGGAAATTCGTCAAAATTAATATCAAGAATAAGAATTGCCCCATCATTGTACATGTTGGTGGCAATGACGTTTTTCAGGGAGGGACAGGAGGGCAGACAGAGTCCACTGTAAAAGAGTTCAAGATCCTAACCGACAAGGTTAGGGATAAGACAGATATGGGCATGGTTGTAGGCATTCTCGAACGAATGCGTGCTAATGACTATACTTTAAATAAAGCCATTAGCATAAATAAGAGAGTTAAACGCATGTGTGAAGAAAAAGGACTAAAGTTTGTTGATTTTTGGCCTACATTCTTCGGAAATCGGGAATACTTTAGCTCGGACGGGATACACTTCAATCAGAAGGGGAAAAAGAAGTTTGGTGATTTACTGAACATAAACTTGTACAATCTTTTTAAACTAGGACCCCCCAAATCAGCAATTGACCCTGCTCCCCTAACTGTTAAACCTACTCCTCCAGCATTCGGTCCTCCTCCTCCAGCAGTCGGTCTTCCTCCTCCAGCAGTTAGTCCTCCTCCCGCAGCAGTTAGTCCTCCTCCCGCAGCAGTTAGTCCTCCTCCCGCAGCAGTTAGTCCTCCTCCCGCAGCAGTTAGTCCTCCTCCCGCAGCAGTTAGTCCTCCTCCCGCAGCAGTTAGTCCTCCTCCCGCAGCAGTTAGTCCTCCTCCCGCAGCAGTTAGTCCTCCTCCCACAGCAGTTAGTCCTCCTCCCCCAGTAGTTGATTCAACTGCTTCGGGAAACGAATCAGGCCAGTTGAGAGAAAACTTAAAATCTGTTAAAACTGTGCTCTTCAATGCAAGGTCAATTAGAAACAAAATAATGGAATTTATGACGCTAGTCAAAACTGAGCACTTTCATATCATAGGAATAAGGGAATCCTGGATTCATTCTGAATCAAGGGATTTTGTAGGAGAATTTGAAATGGTAGGTTACAAAATGTTTCACAAAGATAGGAACGGAAGGGAAAGCGGCGGTGTACTTTTGTATGCTCGTGACTTCCTGCACCCGGTAAACATTAATATCGTATCTGAAATGTTGGGAATTGATCTAAACCTAAATAATAAAGTAGTGCATCTACTTTTAGTATATAGGCCACCTCACTATCCTGTTGATAAGGATATAAACTTGTATAACAAATTAAGCAGAATAGTGAATAATAAGATCAGTGTGATTTTTGGTGATTTTAATTGTGGTAATATAAATTGGGAAAACAAAACAGCTGATATTGAGGGCTCAAGATTGTTGGAATTTGCTTATGATAACATTAAGTCAATGGGTTGACGGTCCAACAAGGGGTAATAATAAACTACACCTCATATTCAAGAACGAAGATGACCTAGTCTTTAACGTGATTATTGGAGAAAATTTAAGTAACAGCCATCATAATTTGATTAAGTTTGACCTCAGGGTTCCAGTTAATACACGCGAAAAGACTCGTGAAAGACTGGATTTCTTGAGAGCAGTAGTTTAGACACACTTGAAGTTCTAATAAGTGAGGATGTCAATGTCACCTGGAGCTCGTTTATGGATCAATTTAGAATATTACAAAACACTTTTATACCCACTAAAATAGTTTCCTTGTCAACAAAGTCGCCGAAATGGTTTAACAACGAAATAGAGCCTACAAACTAAGTCACATTTCAACCAGACTAATTCAGAAAACTACATAAATCTACGTAGGAGGGTTAAGTCCTTAATTAGATTAGCCAAACGTGATGAAGAAGCTAGAGTTGCTTCACTCTGTAACGTTAACCCAAAAGAATTTTTTGTCCATGTTAATAGCAGAAAGCCAATTAAAAATTCTGTAGGCCCCCTAAAAGATAGAAATGGCGTACTGAAATTCGGTGATAAAGATATAGCTAATAAGTTAAACGAGTTCTTCGTGACAGTCTTCACGGAGGAAGACTCAATTGAAGTGCCAAGTCCTCGGATTACATATGACGGTGACCATCCCGTAGAGACCATAAGTTTTACGAGAAATGAGGTACAGCAATTAATTGATAAAATGAATAAATACAAATCACCTGGCCCCGACTTATTTCTTCCAAGGGTATTAGAAGAGGTTAGCCACAATGTTGTTAACGACTTAGTAACCATATTCAAACAATCATTCGAGTTATGGAAAGTTCCAACCGACTGGAAGTTAGGAAATGTAACACTAATCTTTAAAAAGAGTGATAGGGAAAATCCTTGTAATTACCGCCCGATCAGTTTAACATGTTGTCGGCAAACTGTTGGAATCCATTATTACAAAACGTATTTTGTATCACCTTGAATCTAATTACAATCTAATTTTTTATTCTGAACATGGATTTAGGCGACATAGATCCTGTCTGACAAACCTGTTAGAGTTTTTCCATAATATGCATATACTATACGATGCAAGTAGAGCAACATATATAGTGTATCTCGACTTTCAAAAAGCCTTTGACAAAGTCCCTCACGCGAGATTGATGGCTAAAATCAGAGGACTAAGAATCACCGGGATCGTTTCCAACTGGAGTGAGGATTAGTTACAAGATAGAAAGCAGAGAGTCGTAATAAATGGAGTGGATTCGGAGTGAGCGCCCGTCACCAGTGTTGTCTCACAGCATTCCGTCCTGTGTCCTTTACTTTTTATCATCTATATTAATGATATAGACGTCAGGCTTCTAAGTACAATCTCCAAATTTGCAGACGATACGAAATTAGGAAGTAGTGTAGGTACTGAGAAGGGCGTAGGAACGCTTGAGAATGATCTTGACAGGTTGGGTTAATGGTCTGCTACTTCGCAGATGTCATTCAACTTGGACAAATGTAAGGTAATGCACATAGGTTATAAAAACCGAAGACCGATTACTCTCTCTTGGGAAGGAACATGACTGAGATTGATCTGGAGAAAGACTTAGGAGTTTATATCAGCAATGATCTTAAACCGTCGAAGCACAGTGCAGAAGTCGAAAAGAGGGCCTTAAAAATGTTAAGTTATATTAAAAGACAGTTCCAGTTTCTGAACAAGGAGCCTGTAATGTCTCTTTATAATTCATTAGTCAGACCTCAACTGGAATACTGTGCACAGTTTTGGTTTCCACCCCTCAGGAAGGACATAGAAAGGTTAGAAAGAGTACAAGCAAGGGCTACAAAATTGATCCCTTCAATGAGAATGCAAAACTACTAAGGGAGATTGGAGCGCCTAAATCTGTTTACCTTAGAGACGAGGAGGTTGCGCGGTCAGCTTATTCAAGTCTTCAAGATGCTCACTGGAATAGACAGGGTAGATTACAGAAACTTATTCTCACTTAATGCCAATCCGACAAGAAATAATGGGTTTAAACTGGAACTAAAGACATTTAGGACCTCCCTCTGTCTGCGGAAATTTCTTTTCCTATAAAATAGTTAATATCTGGAACCAACTTCCTTCAAAGGTTGTTTCCAGCGAAAGTGTAAATGTGTTTAAAAATAGGCTAGACAAAGTACTGAATACTCTTATGGTTTAAGCCTAAAACATAACGTGACTCTGCAGGGGTTCGCTTGCACGGTGTATCGGTGAGCATGCTAATGATGGAGCTTTTTATATATTCTTCACTTTCCTGTAAAATTTCCTTGGCTACTTTTCCATGGTCAAGGTATTTTCTTCAACCTTTTTCCGTACCTGCCTCTGTCAGGGAGGGATCGGAGGGTGGGGAGAGAGTCTTATACTTTTCCATCCAGTTTTCTGCTACTGCTGGGATAGTTGAAAGAAAAATAAACTTGTTTAATAACAGGTACCTCACAGAGTGAACCGGAAGGTCTTTGAGGCTTCCTCTTGTCCTTGTAACTCCTTGTACCTCTCTCTCTCTCTCTCTCTCTCTCTCTCTCTCTATGAAATCTGTGACACGTGAAACAGGCTTCCTTCAGAAGTTGTGAACAGTTCTTCTGTGGATCTGTTCAAGAAAAGGTTAAACCGAATCTTGCACACTATTTGAGGGTGTATGAATTTTTCCATGGCACCCGTTGCCACTGGGACCTCCTCGGTATGGCCCGCAAGGAGGCCGTTTGAGGTACTTCTTTTCCTTGTAACTCCTTGTAACACTCTCTCTCTCTCTCTGCAGGGGGTATAAAGGTTATGCACATTTCTTCTGGGTGTTGTAAACTTTATACTTGGGGTGTGACAGCCCTCCAGTCCCGAGTCGTGGGATTCTAGAGAAATTGGCTGCAAGTTTCTTTAGGTTCTCTCTCTTTTTCAGGAGGGCTGGTGAAGTCTGTTGTACAATCCTGTCCCGTGGGTTACTAGGACCCCATCCCATCCCTACTCTGTCCTTTTAGCTTAGGTTAAGGATGCTCTCCTCTGACTGACAAAAAAATAAAAATAAATCTTTTAGTATTAAGTCTTTTTCTCTACTTTTACTATTAGGACCCTACTGCTATCTCATCCGTGGGGAGAGAGGCCTTGGAACCTCTATAAATAACATCATTTAACTTCGTAGGTCGTGAGAGACTGGGATAGAGAGATTCCACGCGTAGGGGCGCGATGAATGGAGTGTGGCTAGTGCCCTGCTAAGCCCATTCCTAACGCGTAATGGCCTGACCAGCCCCCTGCGACCGTTCTTTGGTGACCAACTGATAGTGCTTGGCTGTACTGCTCTTAGGTGAGAGAGCCTTACTGCCCAGCTGGCTGCCAGGCCAGCGGAAAGTCTCGGGCGTAGCTGCTGGGTCTGGTGGGATATCCCTTGAACACTGGATTCTAAGAGTCTGGCGGCTTGTGAGTGAATAGTAAGACTTAGTAAGGAGCTGCAACTCGCTGTCGCTCCTGGCGGGAAATCCGTGACGGCTGCGGCGCCAGTGATTTTCAGTTGGTAGCTGCGACACGTTTGGGACTGTCCGGCCCTATGGAGACCCTTGGTCGGTGCGGCAACAGCGAGAGGTGTAGTCTTCTGGATGGGATGAACGTCACTTGCAGATAGGCGGATGCGGCTTGCGCGCGAAGAATTCATCCCCCTCCTTTTTTTATATACTGGTCAGGACGTTTTCGATAGTTTTCATTGCTAGAACGCTTTATCTTATTCAGTGTATTCAGAGTTAGAAAAATATGTTACAATGACTGGACCGCAGAAACTGAAGGCTGAGTGCGCGAGGTGTGGAGTAAACCAGTGGGTGATGAACTTCAAAGAAGCCTGCTTCGAGAAGATTAACCACTCCAGCATGTGTCGCTTTTGCGAACTCATGCAGTTGTGCCAGAAGCTAGAGGAGAGGGTCCGGCGGTTCGAGTCGTCCAGACCCGCTGTTCGAGGCGCGGCGGTCGCTGACGCGGCTGCGCCCTCCACATTAGCCGCCCTTGAAAGGTGGTCCAGCGGCGGACTGGACAGAGCTCGAGACTGCGGAGAAAGGGTAGAGGTGCAACCGGGGGCCGGGGTGCAAAATCAGTGTCAGGAATCGCCAGCGACCCACTTGGAATGCTCGGAACTGCGACGCAAGGTGGAGGGAAGAGAGCGCAAAGAAGGGGCCGATAGAGAAGGGTGGGAAAGGGCCTACTGATGGCCCAAAGAAACTGAAGGATGTAGCTGCTGGTCGGGGTGGGTCGGGTGCTGTAAGTGCAGCTGTGTCTACGGGTGGCGACGGGTATCGAAAGGTATCGGGCAAGAAGGCCGCGAAGCCGAAACTTGAGACCCTGGTTGCAGCTGTCAGGACCTCCAACTGCTTTAGTCTCCTGTGCGCGAAGGAGGAAGACACCGTTTTAATTCGGGACTCACAGATCACCGGGACAGGAGGAAGGTAAGGTGCTTACCCGGGCGGGTAACGGCGCACTTAAGGAAGGAGCTAGAAAAGCTGCGTGTGGCTAGTCGGAGGACTGCGATCGTTGTACACGCTAGTTGCAACGACCTTTTCCTCAAAGGCGGTAGGGTAGGTTCGACCGAAGGGATCATCACCGAGATCATGTCTCTTGCGGATGATCTGAAACTTAAGACAGACAGGGGAATGTTGATGGGTATTTTACCGCGGATGAATGCCAGTGACCACGCACTCAGTAAGGTTATTGGCATCAAAGAGAGGGTGCAAGACTTGTGCGTCACACTGGGCGTGAGGTTTGTTGACCCCTTCGACCCGTTTTCTGGTAGGTGGGACCTTTATCAGAGGGATGGTGTCCACCTCAATATCAAGGGTAAAGGCGTGCTAGGCGCGCTGCTTGACCGGCACTTGTACCGGATGGTGAGGTCAAGCCCGGTGATTGATGACGGGCCCCCATCGGGGAAAGATGATGTTGAACCAGTGGCGGACGTACCTTCGACTGAAGGATGCGTCCATGTACAAGTGGGTGTCCCTCCTTCCCCGTTGGAGGGGACTCAGGCTCCAGTGGAAGTTGCGCTGGGTATCGGTGGGGAAGTAGGTAGCTGGATTGAAAAATGGCTGAAGAATAGGCGGCAGGGGATTGTAATTAAAGGAGCTACCTCGGGTTGGGCCTCGGTCACTAGTGGGGTTCCTCAGGGTTCCGTTTTGGGGCCACTGTTGTTTATCATTTTCATGAATGATATCGGAACAGGCTACCTTCAGAAGTTGTGAACAGTTCCTCTGTGGATCAGTTCAAGAAAAGGTTAGACCGAATCTTGCACTCTATTTGAGGGTGTACGAATTTTTCCCTGGCACCCGTTGCCATTGGTACCTCCTCGGTATGTGCCGCAAGGCCTTTTAAGGTACTTCTTGCCCTTGTAACTCCCTCTCTCTCATTTTATTTATATTATTTTTTGTCATTTCTTTTCCTCTCAGCAAATTTTAAAAAACCGATGAACTACAAAGCCGTTGCCTCTATTTTTTTATACTTTCTCTACAGATTCAATTAAATACTCATAAAATAAAAGAAATTTGCTTTTCCAGTTAAATTTGGTGAATATCACAGTAAAAGTACACATTGAATGAAAAATTTTCCTTGCATATATTGTTCCGTGTTCATCCAAAACACAAGAACAAGTCTATTTTAAATTCAAACTTTCAGTATCTAAACGTACAAATCGAGTATCGCCGACACCAGAAATGCAGACATCAGCATATTCATATTGCGTTAATAAAAGTGTTTGGCAACTTTTTTCCAAAAAATGCCTCCAGTTACTTATGGAGTTACAAATCTCCGATTTCCGCTTAGTCTAGTATAACATGGTTGAATTAACTATTTGGATTGACTAGCAGATATTTTAACCTTGTATCTGGTGGTTTTAATTAAATATTTTTCTCATACTTTTTGAAGTCTTCTCCAACTGTTGGAAAGTACTTTTCACAGTGGAAGTCTATTTTTAAGAGTATTCTTCTTACAAACAATACTTCGATTTATAGTATTTAGTACATTTTTCTTCCCAAAATATTCGTAACGAGTTTGGAATATTGAATTAATTAATGTGTATGAAGACTCCTTTCAAACTATATTGTATACTGTAAAATGTTTCTTAAAATTATTTACAAATAAAAATTGAAATGCATATCAATAAAACAGACACACACACACACACACACACACACACACATTTATATATTATGTTCAGTTGTGTTTTGTCTGTTTAGAAAATATAAATTTTTTAAGAAAATTAAGTTTCAAGCTAAATTTAAACATTTAATTAATTAAATATCTTGTTTAATTAATATGTAACAACTTTCAGGGTAATTTTGAAAGTTCAGCCATTTGAAATTTAAATATGACAGAAAAAAAATTTAATGTTTCGTGAAAATTGATCACAACTGAACAAATATAAAATTATTTATTATAGGAAAGTTTGTTTAATGATTACAGTAATAAAAGGAGTGCAACAGTGAAAAGTACATATGTTTAACGATAAAACTGCATAATTAGTTATAGACTCTGAAAACGTCCCAGCAATATCACAACAAACCAATGTGCCATCTCCGTGTCAAGATCACTGGTTATGATGGCATTCCTTAGGACGTCACAACGAATACAATTGTTAGCGCTGTGACATCTGTTTCGTTGCATACACCAAAACTTTTTCTGTCAAAGATCATGATCACATATCAGTAGTATGACCGCAAAAGGTTAAAGTGCAATGCAATTGCAAATGTTGATCAATGTTGCAAGGGGGGAGGAATGTTGCAAGAGGTTATGCAGCAAAGGGGGAGGGGGGTATGGAACAAGGGGAGGGGTTATCTCCCAAGCTGGAATGAAGGGGAATTCTCCCAGCTTGTTGTGGGAGTTCCCCTAACCTCTTTGGGGGAGAACTGTGGAACGGCCTCACCCCCCAAATGGGTATACCTAACCTAAGAGAGAGAGAGAGGAGAGAGGGAGGAGAGAGAGAGGAAGAGAGCATCCAGCTTCTGCGAGAGGCAGAAGCTCAATGACAGCTCACCCGAGCGCCCGCTCTCTTATAAGGTCCTCATCAGCCAGTTAGCTTATAAGGCATAAATGGCCTGTATATATTAATAACCTTCGAACGAATTAAAAGCGCACACAAACGCACATACACTCCCCTATTCCCACACACACACACACACACACATATATATATATATATATATATATATAATATATATAAACAGATGCAGGCGAAGCCCCAACAGCAAAATATATACGAGCACAACAACAAAAAACACCACTCCACCACCAGTCGTCGAAGTATAGACTTTTAGGAGCTCATCCCATCAACAGCACATGGTTAGATGAGGGCTACAACCAATCGTCTAAGTATAGACTTTTAGGAGCTCATTCCATCAACACCACGTAACCGATATGAGGGCTACAACCAAGCGTCGAAACTTAGACGATTGGTAGTGAAGCAATATTACACAACCACCACCACAACCACCTCCACAACATCAAAACCACCTCCACAGCACCACAACCACTTCCACCACTTCACTTACCAGCTTCTGGTAGACCGACAAGGTCTCTAAATACGACTCAATGAAGAGAGCTATTAAGCATAAACAAATACGTTTTTGGGGCCAAGGGGTAAACCGACAAGGTCTCAAAAAAAAGGTAACGCCAATAACTTTTCTATTCAGCTTCTCGTGGTGTGGAACACCGCGAAGCCAATTTGACATTTGGTAGGCGATCTTTTAAACAAATAGTCGAATAAGATAAACTAAGTTTAATACAAAAACAAATTTTCGCCATAATACAAAATTTTATCCTTAAACTATAACATAAAAAGCATTAATATGATTTTTAAAACAAAATAGAAATTAAATTAGGGGTAACTTATTAATTTTTCCTCTTTTAGCCAATTATTGTGTTTCAATATAAATTTATCTTTAAGACACCAATACATCTCTAAACCTTATTACAAAAAATATTAATATAACTTTATATTAAAAATAGATTCTATTTCGGGGTAACTTATTCATTTTTCCTCTTTTGGCCAATTGTTTTATTTCAATATAAATTTATCTTTAAGATACAAATATATCTTTAAACCTTATTACAAAAAATATTAATATAACTTTATAATAAAAATTTAAATTAAATTAGGGATAACTTATTAATTTTCCTCTTTTATCCAATTATTGTGTTTCATTATAAATTTATCTTTAAGACTCCAATATATCTTTAAACCTTATTACAAAAAATATTAATATAACTTTATATTAAAATTAGATTGTATTTCGGGATAACTATTTCATTTCTCGTCTTTCGCCCAAATAGAATGTTTCAATATAAATTTATCTTTAAGACAAATAAATAAAAAAAAAATATATATATATATATATATTATATATATAATATAATATATATAATAAAACAATTGATAAATAATATTGTTTATGGCTCTAGAAGGATGCAACGGCTCGAAGGAATTTAGATTGTGGCAGATAGGCGCCTGGTCAGTTTGCTTAACGCTTCAGAAAAACAAATTTTATTTTCCAAACAAAACTCTCTCTCTCTCTCTCTCTCTCTCTCTCTCTCTCTCTCCGAATGTTTCATTTCTGAAAGAAATTTATGGACTGGATAAGTTATATTTGACACGCCTTCAGAATTCGCGGCTCGTCCAATTACAGCCCAATGGGCGGAGCTTGAGAACGAGCACAGGACCTCTGGTTGGTGGGCAGTCACGCTAACACGTTATGGCTCACCCAAATTTCACCGAAGGCCAATAGGAAACTTGTGATTTGGCTATTTGGGTGGTTACAGTTACGACCGCGTATATAAAATGGGGCATTTTCATCTGGATTCCACAACAGTTGTATTTATCAAAGAATAATCACAGAATTATATCGCCATGAGTCAATCACAACAGCTTTACTGCTCCCCGCAGTTGTTTGAAGAAGGGGACCTCTATGCAGGGGCTACACTCCACCTTTTCGGAGCGGCTAACCGCAACGCCCTACTTTCAACGCAAAGCATTGCAGAAATTTGTGACGGCGAGAAAGAATCGACCGATGAAACGGACATTGAAAGGTAAGTAATTAATTTAATTTGTGATTCGGGTTATGAATACATCGTTTCATTCAGTGCCAGTGTTAAATAATTTATAAAAAGCTATAACAAATGCGGGTTGGGAAACTAGTTTGTGATTTAAACGGAAGGCCGGGCTATGTATATATATCGCTTCATTCATTGCAAATGTTATAATTTATAAAAAGTCGTAATAAAATGAAGTGAAAGGATATTTGCCCAGGGGTCGAGACCCGGTGCCGGAATATAATGCGTAGCACACCCAGCTAATCTTCCTTCCTGATAACGTCATTTAGACAGTGAATTTTATTATGCGATGAAGGTGTCCATTGAAAATGAAATTTTATTACACGCTTGTTCCTGATAACTTAAAAATTTATAGAAAGTTCTACAGATAGGGTTTTAGAATTACCAAAATTTTAAGAATTGCCTACTGTTCCGGGTTCGAGACCCGGTGCAGACTGATGATGCGAAGTACGTCCAACTAATCTTACTTTTTAGCCCAGTTAGGATATCTGCATTGAGATTATTATTTGACCCGATTGCCCTAATCGGCATTTTCTCTTACTTTAACTCTCTCGTCATATATATATATATATGGATGTATGTGTTAACATCCCGGTCCCGGGCTCGTTACCCGGTGCTGGCTGATGATGCGTAGTAAACCCAACTATCATCCTTTTGAGCTGTAAACTTCTGTACTTGTAACGCCTTGCAGTTCTCTCTCTCATATATATATATATATATATATATATATATATATATATATATATGTTCCTCTGTGTGTATTTTGGTGAAAAACAATAGATTCTTAAATACTGTCCATTCTATGTCCCCTTCGTGATTATTTCGGCATATATATATATATATATATATATATATATATATATGGGAATGAACTCACAATGGTTCCCTGAGGTTTTTTATGATACACACAGACCGTGCATCGAACAAGAGACTCTCCTAGGATAATTAAATCCACTATAGTCCGAATAAGTAATGGTAAATGACAAATACTATAGATTTTCTTTTTCATGATGCTAGCCCGACATGGGCAACGGGTCACTCGCAAAGAGGTCCCAAAAATATAGCTTCCCTCACCAGCTATCTACAAAGCAGATTGGATCCAGCTTTTGGACAGGATTTAGGGTTTAAAGCAGCCTAGCCCAGCTACATTTAGAACCTCAATATAAGCAAAAGACTCGCTGCCCTCACGTCAGATTGAATACATCAAAGAAAAAGGGGTAACTATTATATTTTTAGCAAAAAACCAAAACTTAAACCTCAGCTACCGGAATTGAGCGTCCACTTTTCAAGGCACATAACATGTCCGTTTCAAGATGGGAATGAACTCAGAATGAAAAAGAAAAACTATAGTATTTGTCATTTACCATTACTTATTCAAACTATAGTGGATTTAATTATCCTAGAAGAGTTCCTTGTTCCATGCACGGTCTGTGTGTATCATATATATATTAGGCATTGACCGGTGGTTGTATTGGTATCAGGCCGATATATTGGTATCGGTATCGATACCGATGGTTAGTAGCAACCGATACCGATAGGTTTTTGTTTCTAAGAATAAAAAAAAGTCGTTTAACAAATAGAAACTTCCCGGCTGCTCGAGAAGTTACGTGTGTGTTCGCGATTTATCCCGACGTTTCTAGAAATTTCCATGACTCAAATCAGTGAGGAAAACTCGCTTTTATCAGAAGTTTTACCTACAGTCAAATCTCTGTCAAAAGGAATCTGTGCAGCGTGCTCAGTGAATGATGTTGGTGTCAAGATTCTGAAGAGCCAGCTGGGCGATTCTCTCGAACAGATATTTCGACAGCATAATTCAAATGAGAAACTACTGCTAGCCACAAGAGTTGATCCCCGATTCAAAGGAGCTGGGTTGATACACGACGACATGCGACAAAAGGCCAAAGAATTGTTGAGAAGAGAGATACGCTGTCATATAGAGGGGACCCAACGAAAGCGCATTGGAGGTGCAATTGCCTTGAAACGCCTCCGAAGTGGTCCTGTTTCTTCGTCCAAGAAAATCGCTCTTTGGGAAAACCTTTCCGATTTAGAAGGTAGCGATCTCGACGATCACGTTCGTCCTATTCTAGTTGAAGAACCCCAAACGAGGGACACGGACGCGAGGTTCACTGTCCCAGACGAACGAGTGGAAGCAGCCCTGGACGCCTATTGGTCGCAACCTCGGATCGCTGGGGATAGGGATCCATTCATTTTCTGGCGAGAACATTTTGCTGATTTCCCGGAGATTGACAAAGTTGCTGAGAAGTGCATGAGCTGCCCCTCTGGATCAATTGACTCTGAACGGCTTTTCTCAACGGCTAGAGATGTTATCAATGGGAAACGAGCCACCCCAATAAACGCTGAGGAACAAATCATCCTCTCCATAAATCTGAAGTTCCCCAATTTTGATTATTGAGTGAACTGTTATATTGAGTTACACTTTTTGAATTACAATTTTTGAATTACATATTGTTTCCATTATATGACTTATTTTATGAATTCCATTTCTTCAAATATATGTTTTGAATTACAGTGCATGTGTCGAATTACATTCTTTGAATCCTATTTTGATATTTTGGACAGATATCGGTATCGGCCGATACTTTGCTCTGACTATTGGTATCGGTACCGATACTTTGGGGATACTATTGGTCGGCCCCTAATATATATATATATATGGTGTGGTTGTAATAATACATTTCTACGCCTCACATTTTATCGTAAATATTTAATTAGCGGCTATTCTCAATTATAGCCTAGTTTGCATTAGTATTGAGCGAAGATTTCTGAATACAAATCGATTTATGAAAAATGGACTTTAATTATAAAAAATTCAGTATGGACTAATCCTGTTAATTTCTCCTTAAAGGACCGATGCGGAACTTCATCGTGTTATAGCTACTTTTCGCGACAGCTTTGATGAAAGGCAAATAAATGACGGCGATTTGGAGGCTTTACCGCGCAGCCAACACAGTGACCTGAATACCGAGGTCGAGGTATTTGCTCACATCCGGTCCAACGAATGCCTGTTCATCGAGGAACTAATGTAAGTTTTTTTTGTGGTTAAGAACAAAACATTGTATTTTCATTCAAATTATTAATTGGTAGAAAGTGTGTTTCTACGCCTCACATTTTATCGTAAATATTTAATTAGCGGCTATTCTCAATTATAGCCTAGTTTGCATTAGTATTGAGCGAAGATTTCTGAATACAAATCGATTTATGAAAAATGGACTTTAATTATAAAAAATTCAGTATGGACTAATCCTGTTAATTTCTCCTTAAAGGACCGATGCGGAACTTCATCGTGTTATAGCTACTTTTCGCGACAGCTTTGATGAAAGGCAAATAAATGACGGCGATTTGGAGGCTTTACCGCGCAGCCAACACAGTGACCTGAATACCGAGGTCGAGGTATTTGCTCACATCCGGTCCAACGAATGCCTGTTCATCGAGGAACTAATGTAAGTTTTTTTTGTGGTTAAGAACAAAACATTGTATTTTCATTCAAATTATTAATTGGTAGAAAGTGTGTTTTAGGACAATTCGGCTTACAGAACTAGCGTCCATTAAATAAGACTAACATTAATGGAGACATTTTACAGTTACAATTATATATACACGTAAAACTTTACCCAATACAGCGAGTGCGCACAAATGGGAACCTTTTTTATCTGTCTGCATATCAATTCATCATCTCTGTGTCGCACAAATCGAATAATTTTTAAAAAATTATAAATCCCTTCCCACGTGACATGTGCAGGAGAAATGAAAGACAGTACATGCTACAAGTATTACTAAAATATCCTTGGAAACTATAAGGATTCCAGAAAATTTGAGGGATATGTTCGATAAATTGTACAACCACAGGGTCACTCCAGGGCTGAGTGCCAAGTGAATCAAAATAGTACATTCTTTCTCTATTTTTAAAATAGATTGCAGACCAATGAATCCCCTCACCCACCACAATGTCCATATCGACGATAAGACTACACCAATCTTTCGTAGTTGACAATTTCAATGTTTCATTCTTCGCAAACTCACCGATAAGTTTGGAGCGTGTGACTCGATCACTTTTCATTACTCTCTGGAGTGTATTCGCGTCCATTTTAATAGTCTGTGACAACGTTCCTAAAAAGGTTGAGCTCTATTAGAGCTTGTGATTCGAGGTATATTAGTATACTAATAGGTGCGTCTATAGAGTCGGCGAATTCCAATCTGACTGAGATGTTAACACTTTGTTGTGGACTTAAGTGTGTATTTACACTAGCAGATAAGTCGGGTAAAGGTTAAATTCATCGACAAATTCTTTCTGCGTTACACCAATCCCAAACTCGTCACAGCCACCGCAAAATATGGGCCAGACTACTATAAGCTCTCGATCAGAGCGGGAACACAGCGTCTGATGTGTAGTCCGTAACCATAGTCCCACCCAGTGTAACACCATTTACGTATAGAGTTATATTTTTATGGCCGAAATTCTCGAATTTGAAGGCGCTCTTTTTATATTTTCCATTCTCGAAGCGTGATCCTGCATTCCAATTAATAACCTTTTAGGAAGAACTCCTAGGGCCACGTTTTGTACCTGCTTCGAGGCCAAACAGGCGGACACCTTGTATAGTTTGATCTGTACTCTGTTCATTGGGTATTTTACTGTTGCGTGTAGTACATTTTTTTCAATTTCTACATATTTCGGCGAATTTAATTTCACTCGCCGTACGTGCAGATACGTTTCCATGATGTGAATCACAACGGGTTTTGCTCCCCCTTCTTGATCAGGTCCCAGATTTATGCAGATCTCAGGATTCGTGTGATTGAGTTTTAACTTCATATCCACCCCATTCTTAAGCAGTTTCTCCTGGAACGTGAAGTCTGTATGCAGACGTCCAACACACTCTTATATCTTTTTAGAATTTTTAAATTTATCCTTTATACTACTTTCGTCTTTAGTCTGATAATAGCCCTCGGCAGTTAAAAAGGTATCCTTCGCTTCTTTTGAAAAGTTGAGGATATTTTCCAGATAACCCGTTCCTGCCGAAATGTTAACCTGATTTAAATACACCTCACACTGACTGAATATGGAGTGTAGAATGTTGATTTCAGGGTATGCAGAGTAACTATCATCGCAGTCCGTTCCATCCGAATGGGTTATATGCACTTTAACGTACATGTGCATGCAGCTTCGATCAAAAATGTATGGGCCTGAGCTGGCTATCACGAATTCTGTAGGGGCACTCGGTGAACTAATTGTGTTTAATGGGTTAATTGTAATAAAGTCGCTATGCTCAATAGAAACCTGTATAGGGGGCATATCAAAGAGGGACAGTTCCGATTTACAACATTGGGAGCTACATGGATGGATGAAACGCGCCATGGTGAGTCAGAAATAGTGCCACATCTCTCGACAAGTAGTAATCAGTCTATGATTCGTGAGAGCAGTCTTCAGCTTGTATCAGTTAAAAAAATGATCAGCCGTAGGCTTCATTCGCTTAGAACACCTCTTTTTTGATGTCCTTTAAATTTAGCGCAACGTGTTAGTAACCCCTTCTTCAGGACAGCCCTCTTCTTTCTGCCACTACGCATTTTTCTCTTTGCATCTTTGATAATTTCTCCCCGTGTACGTTTTAAATGTTTTTTAGAGCTTCTTTAGGTTTAATTCCACCCATCATATCTTCTACCGCGGTAAAATCTGATTATAACGCCCTCATCCCGAGGTATCTAGCCCCCACTACAACAATGCTACAGCCGTGCGTAGTATGGTTGAAAAAATGGATCTAAGCCCACTTCCACGCTGATATCTCACCCCTCGATAGACTGTGAAAGGCCTTCGGGTCATTATAACTGAATGCTACGAAAGTGTAGCTTCACTGCTAAGCTCCCATCACCGAATGGGAAATTAACTATGCACTTGAAACGACTTGTAGACAAGCAAACTCTGGTAAACGTAATGTTATTTATTTAAATGTTGAGGAGATGAATAGAGTCTTCGTGATACTTGAGAAGTGGGGTGAGGACTGTTACAAAATACCTGCAGGTGTAGGTACAAGAAGAGAACAGATTAGTGATGCCCCCTCATATGCCATTGTTTGTACGTTGTGTATAAATAATGATCAGCCATGCATTGATGTACGACTGATGTGGAAGAATGCATCTGATAATAACGTTCTTGTCCCCACGCGAAACCGATTCATCCTCGACAGAATGTTTGAAATCGTCGGATTCCGCAAGCTGAAGCCTTTATTAGACGCGTCTTACGGATATGATTTATTTTGACACGGTTCTTGAATACGCATACACCGCTCTGCTCGACGGGTTTATCGAATGTAGGAATGAACAACGCGAGAATGGTCTAGAGCTGGATGCTTATTTAAAAGGTTTAGACTGTTCGAAATATCATGAACTTTGGTACAAAGGACTTCAACGGTACAGGGCAGAGCTCGCCTACACTGTTCACCCTGAAGAATTGTACCTCTATATAATAAGCAGCTGTCGTTACGACTTGGAAGATTATTTTAATTGCAGCTACGCGCTGTGAAGAAGAGTTCACGATTGAAAAGCTCGGGTCAGTAAGAAAAAGCCCTCGATTAGAAAGGAGTGTTTATAAACTTTTATTTAATAATGATGTGGTGGCTAACGATACCCTGTTTGTGCGTGATTTTGAATGTATTCTATCCGTATTTAAAGATAACTTGCCAACCGAATGTAAAGTGGGCACAAAATCGTTTTGAACGATATGAAGGCCATTTACATGAAGTATAGGAGCCCGCACACCTTCAGCGGTGAAATAATGTTAAATCGTATTAACTGCTTAGTGCAAAGCAATAATGATGTCACTGTAGGCTCGATTACGTGCGAGTTTATTCTTTTAGTTAAGCGCAGTAGAACGAATGTATTTTGATGTATATTTATTTTCAATATATTTAACTATTTAATATGTGTGTGTGTGTGTATTTTTTTCCTGTACTAATATGTTGATGATTATACTCCATCGTTTTGTATATCATTTTTTTATTTTCAATATATTTAATTATTTAAAATAAATGTATATACATATATATATTTCTCCCTCTACTGTTATACTGGTAGTTATACTCCATCGTTTTTATTATATTTTTTATTTTTTTATTATATATATTCCTTCGTTAGTATTTCTTAAGCTATTATTATTTTTTATTTTATTTTTTTTATCTAATATATTCCATCGTTTGTATAGGATTGTATATTTATTTTCTATATATTTCGTGAAATTGATTCCAATAATTCGTCTAAATAAACAGAATGATGTAATGGTGTTTTATTTAATTCTTTTGTTTGTGTATATATAAACGATATTATTATTTAATTATATGTACACCAAATGGCTGGTTAGGCCTTCTAAACCGACTGAAGGATTTCTAAGCCAACTGTCGAGAATATCTGAATAGCGCAATCTGGCAGCTGAAAGTTAATTAATATATACACCTGCCTTCTATGTATTCTACGTCAACTGGCGGATTAAGCCAACTGACGGATAATGCCAACTGGCAGAAGGCCAACTGTCAAGAATATATGTTTTAATTAAATAAATAGCGCAATCTGACAACTCAACCCTAATAATGTACACCTGAACAAGCCATTTACGCCTTCTAAGTCAGATTAAGCCAACTGGCTGATTAGGACCTTGTAAGACAGCTGGCGCTCGGATGAACTCTCATTATGCGTCTGGCAGGAGCCAGGCGGACACCCCTCTCTCCTTCTTAGGTTAAGGCTTAGGTTAGGTTTCCCTTTGGGGGATGAGGCCGTCCCACCTTCTCCCCCAAAGACCCTCCTCCTTACTCTCCCTCTCTTAGGTTAAGGTTACCCCTTTGGGGGTGAGGCCGTCCAACTTCTCCCCCAAAGAGGTTAGGTGTTTCCCTTTGGGGAGTGAGGCCGTCCCAACTTCTCCCCCAAAGAGGTTAAGGGAACTTCCCCAGCAAGCTAGGGGAGTTCCCCTTCATTGCAGCTTGGGGGATAACCCCTCTCCTTCTTGCATAACTTCTTGCAACATTCCCCTCCCCCCTTTGCAATATTGATCAACATTTGCAATTGCATTTCACTCTAACCTTTTGCGGTCATGCTACTCATATCTGATAAATTCTAAAGTAAGATACATTTTTTTTCTAAAGGAAATGATCCTGTAAATTTAAAGGATTTAAACTATAGTCCTTCCATAATTCCAAGGATTAATGTACGATTATTGGTTTTTATCGGGACGCTATAAGACACTAGAAAAAGACTCAGGACAGGAACTCTTCCTAGGACGTTCTAATTTACATATATGTGTAACAGTTTATTCTTTATACTGTTGTTTAGCCTAATTATCATTATTTTTCACATTTGTCATTTGTATCTACATAGTCTGTTGGGCTACATCGTGGCCAGTGTCGTAACTCCGCTTCCCGTCGATCAGCGAAGTTAAGTGACAGTGGATCTTGAGAGTAATTGGTTAGAAGACCGTCCTCCGCGTCCAGTTTATGAAGCGACCCGTGGTTCGGATCCACTTAAAGTTGTAAATTCCCTGTCATATGACCTTAGATGTTGCGAAAGAGATTAAATAACCCAATCATAACATTGCATATATATTTATACAGATAGATTATTCATTTATTTGATTTGAAATAGAAAAAATGAACTATTACAGTAAATTAGTAAAAGGGAAAATTTAAACAAAATGTCAACTTACGTAGCATTACATGAAAACTTTTTCGTCTCAAGTGAAAATCCTTAAATTCTAATTTAAAAGTCAAATGAAATGACAATTCACCGTAAATAAAATCAGTTTTTTCTGTTCCGGAAGATTTTCCGATACCGAGTTCCTTTGAAACTACGTGAATTTGTTTTTTTACTAACTACTTTTATGCTACTTACGTGAAAAGGAAAATATGACTGTATAAAAACTGATTATAACATATCAATGTTTAACCGATATATATATATATATATATACACACACACACACACACGGTGTTTCACAACTGATCTGCCATACTTTGGGGGGGGGGGGTGATATACAGTAAAAATGTTAATACAACATCGGTGCTATTTCCAACCGTTGCGGAGCTACGGACGTTTTAAGGTGCACAGAAAAAAATAAACTGATGTATTTATTGCTACATTTTGAGATACACCTTATAAATGTTGAAAATGTCAGCCTCGGTTTTCAATGCACAGCAGCTTTGCTCTTTCCAAACAAGAGTCCACTGCCCATTGAATCATTTCGGGGTGTTCTCGTATGTAAGCAGCGGCATCCATAATCCGACGCAAGAGTTCCTCTCTCGTTTGTACGCTGGTCTTGTAGACCATCTCTTTCATAAGCCTCCATAAAAAGAAATCTAACAGGGTTAGGACCGGAGATCTCGGGAGCCACGATATTGGACCAGCACAACCAATCCAACGATTCCCGTACCGCTGATTTAAGTAATACGTAACATGACCAAAATGTGGTGGCGCCCCATCGTGCTGAAAGAACATCCTACACCTTGCCTCCAAGAGTACGTCCTCCATCAAAAGCGACAATTCGTTCGTCAGGAAGTTCAGATAAATATCAGCAGTTAATCGTTGTTCCAAAACGAACGGTCCAATCAGCTGATCTCCAATTACACCGCACCAAACATTCACCGAGAATCGATGTTGAAAGTTTCCTTCAACGATACTGTGGGGATTATCGGAGGACCACAAGTGGAATTTCGTCTACTGTTAATTCCATCCCGAATGAATTGTGCTTCATCACTAAACATTATGCGATTAAGAATTTGGCGATGTATAACCATCCACTGGCAAAATTGAACACCTTTATCGTAATCATCCGGTTGAAGCGCTGCACACGTTGCAAATGATAGGGATACAAACCCTCATCATGTATAGCTCGCCATACACGCGATGCTCCTCCACAGCAACGGGCCGTCGTGCTACATGTTCTTCATTACGTGGAACAATTGTCCCTGTTTCCCTTAATCTCTGGTGTGTGTCACTGAACACTTGCCTGTTCGGTATTCGGCTGTTCGGAAAAAGTCTTCGATAGTCCTCAACTGCCGCTCTGCTGTTACCATCACAGAATCCATAAATGAAATGGATATCAGCGTATTCAGCGGGTGTGAACTGTTGAGTCATTTTGATTGTTCACCTTATCGCAACAGTGTCAGAACCAACTGAAAGGAAAAACTGAGGATTACTAGTCGTAACTTTGTTAACCGAAACTACCACCAGTGCTGCCATCTATCGAATTACACACAAGTAGGGATTTGTTGTTTGCACATCTTAGAACGTCCGTAGCTCCGCAACGGTTGGAAATAGCACCCATGTTGTATTAACTTTTTACTCTATATCATCCCCTAAATCACTCCCAAAGTATGGAAGACTGGTTGTGAAACACCCTGTATAAACTAATTTAATAAGCTGGCATTAGCTTAGTTAAACCCGAATGATTGCTGTAGCCAATAAATATAGTTTTTATTGAACATCTGAACAACTATAAGTTATAATCTTCTAATGCAGTGAGTGGCTCCCATCCTTTTTTCAACTTTTTTCATTTGACATTTCCATATCTTATGTAACTTGAAGTTACAATTACTTATTCTGTCAATTACATGACATTTTGGGGAGGCACCCAAGTTGGGAAATGCTGCTGGAACCTTTAGGCTAAATAAAATGTTACTTTTAATTAAAGATACCTTATTAAAATTTAATGTACAGTACCATACCAAGATATAAAAATAAATAGCTTGCAGGGGAAATAGCATATGGAAGTAGCATATACCCTCTTCGATCAAACAAAAGAGAAAATAAGTTACGTTTAAGAGTGTGATTAGCCTACTGACTTTTACATTAAATTTTCCTATAGTCATATAGTCCTTCTATAACAGAGGTGGGCAAAATACGGCCCTTCACAAGATTTAATCCAGTCCCCGCTGTCAACTAGGAATTATTAATAAAACGGCCCGCAAATTTTCCTATAGTCATATAGTCCTTCTATAACAAAGGTGGGCAAAATACGGCCCTTCACAAGATTTAATCCAGTCCCCGCTGTCGACTAGGAATTAGTAATAAAACGGCCCGCAAGCTGTCGTGCCCAAAACGTCGACGCGCATTTATTATTTAATCCAAACTCTACAAATCTTTTCAGAGAAATTTTGAGCATGTGGCAAGATTTCCTGATTATGAAATTTTCTGTCTTGCGATTTAACGAATCAAAATATCGACCAGTGATAACTAATAAACATCTTGGTTCGGTGCTCCGTATTACAACAACAGAAATGAAGCCAGATATACACACATTAATCAAGGCTTACAAACGCTTTCATTCACCCCACTACGATAATAACTTAAATCTTATGCCATCGCTCTGCAACTGATCTTGACAGGTTAGTACCCTATAATTTTAAATTTTATTATCAACAAACTGTTTAAAATTTAAATTTAATAAATTAAATTAAAATACTGGAAATTATTTCTATATTTCTTTTTTTTTTCATTATATAACAAGGGTCGCAAACCTGCGGCTGCAAAGACCGATTCCTGTCGCTCGTAAATTATAATTATTATAAATCTATATACATTATTATAAATATATATAAATTACTTGGATTAAACCTTTATCGCGCAGTGTTACTTTACTGATTTTGTTCTGGCTAACGCCAGACGATTTTATTCAGTCTCGGAAAGACCTCTGCGCGATTAAGCAAACATCTCTTAACCCTTTACTGCACAGAGGTCTTCCCGAGACTGAATAAAATCGTCTGGCGTTAGCCAGAACAAAATCAGTAAAGTTACACTGCGCGATAAAGGGTTAAAAATAAAGTTAAAAAAATATGAAATGAAGCATATGAATAATACAATACAGTATGTTTCTTTCAGATGTTAATATTGTTGCTAATACGAGTATAATATCATTAGTATTGTTAATTTTCATTGTCATTAATACAAAACTGACGCGTTCTTTATATTACTCTACAAAATTTGAACGCAGAGCAGGGTCCCGCAGACCCAGTGTCGCTTAACTTTGCTGATCGATGGGAAGCAGTGTTAGGACATTAGCCACGACATTACTCTCTCTAACATAACCAATACTTTTTACAGGTTGACTGAAGCCACAAGGTGGTGAAATCTAGTGTTTTGTATCATGCCCTTATCTTCGATCTACAAAACAAGACTATTTATAAATTATTTTTTATTTACGAATAAAAATAAAAATGAACTTTATTTTTCCTCTTTAATGGATGGTTATATTACACGATGAATTACAATGATCTTCGAAGTCTAAAATTAAGGAAGGGGAAGGAATAATTAGAATGCTTGAGTACATACATACATACATACATATATATATATATATATATATATATATATATATATATATAAAAATAAAAGGACGTGTGTGTGTGTGTGTGTGTGTGTGTGTCTGTCTGTTCCAGCCTAGGTCCAAAACGAAGTTACATACATGAAACTTCACACACATTGATTAGGTCCCGAGGTTGTGCACCTTGGTGTTGAATGTCCGGTGAGGTTAATTGAATGCCCTGTTAGGTCAACTGTACGGCCTTGACGATTGGTTAGGTTAAGTCGTGATATTCTCATTAGCTTTAACGAAAATATCACGACTTAACCTAACCAATCGTCAAGGGCGTACAATTAACCTAACCGGGCATTCAATTAACCTACCCGGGCATTCAATTAATCTAATCGAGCATTCAATTAATCTAATCTGGCATTCAATTAACCGGTAAATTTATAGTATTACACCCGTCTCCCTTTGGAGGTGAAATTTATGTTTTTCCTATGGTTTTTGATGTTTTGAACGAGTCTGACCTTCAAAAACGTCGGAAATGACTCGTTTTTTAGATACCCCCCTCCCCCCAGCCAGAAATCTGGGGGACCCTGGTGGGGGAAATCACAGAAAACGAGTCATTTCCGACGGTTTTGAAGGTCAGATTCGTTCAAAACACATCAAAAACCATATGAAAAACATAAATTTCACCTTCAAAATTGACCTAACCTAACGTAACCTATCCTAACTTAACCTAACCTATCCTGTCCTAACCTAACTATCTTAACCTAACCTATCTTAACCTAACCTATCTTAACCTAACCTATCTTAACCTAACCTATCTTAACCTAACCTATCTTAACCTATCTTAACCTATTACCTATCTTAACCTAACCTATCTTAACCTAACCTAACGTAACCTAAAAGAAAAACAGGAATGACCTTATTCACATGCAGGGGCCGGCTGAGGCTCTTCCTCGTCTTCCGACTCATCAGAAGACAGTTGCTGGGTTGTAAGGGGTCGCTGCCGGTCTGAGAGAGGTGGGTATAACTTGGCTGCCTGAATAAAGAATTGATGGAGTAGATTTCGCTTGTCTTTAACTGAAGAAATGAACAAATATCTTGTCAGATATTGGTATAGATATTTTGACCGAATACCTGGCCTCTTAACTCACTCCTTTAAATCCCGCCAAAATCTTTCGATATTCTGTGTGTGAATTTCGATATTCTCTTATCCACAAAATTTTTAGAATGATTAATAACAAAATGATTGTAACCTAAATCACTTATAGTCTTGTAGGCAGCCCAGGAATCACTATAAATCACAGAGCCAGGCCTAATGTACTTCTGAATGAGTGGAATGAGTGTTCCTTTGTCGCATGTCACACCAATATAGCCCGTTAACGGCACAACAAACCGACGTTTACTGAGTCGTTCAATACCACCAAACAACCAAACCTGGCTCAGAACCCGACCTCTCTCGTACTTGCGGTGAACAATCAAAGTTTCGTCTATTTCCACCTCAATCCCTCACCACCAATCGGTTCCTGGTTAGAAAACCAATCGTCCGTAACTTCACTACAGAACGATCGCCAGTCTGCCGACGAATTTGGAGACAGGTTCAGGCACTCCACCACAGTTCTGTGGTCCCATAAATGGCTGAGGAAATGACTCACAAAGAGAGCAATTTTCCACGGAGGAATATTAATATTGTCTAGAAAAGAACCTTTAAAATCTGACACAGAATAATCACAGTACCGTCTTTTCTTCGTTTTAGGCACAACGTAATTTTTTCTACAACACCACAGTTTCTGGTCTTGACGATGTGTACACACCGTTTTACAATGTGGACACTTCACTACTGTCGGTAGAATACCGTGAGCACGCAGAAACTCAACACTTTTTTCTAAATTTTCGTAGAAAGCGACAATACAGCGGTAATAATCGAATGAGCACGTGTCACACGAAGCCATTCCGGTAGCAAAGTAATTCAAATTCGAAATGGATGGAGCGCAGTGAGTGGGCAGACATGTAACGGTCAGCCGCGCACGCAAACCAAACGAACGTACGAACACACACTACATAGATACACACCAAAAAAAAATTTATATCTCAAAAACGAAGCATTTGCGATGGAAACGCTATAGAAGAAAAGTGTCTTAGAATTAAAAATTCTACTTAATGAACATATAATAATTGCTGGACGTTAGACGGGTGTAATACTATAATAATACCAATTAACCTAACTAATAACATTTAATAACGGCCTTCGAACAACAAAAAATATTCCGCCCGTCGGCTGGGATATTTTTGCCACCCGCACGAAGAGCGGGTTCTCTGCTAGTATATAATAAACATGAACACCAGAGAAAAAATAAACATCCTTCGAGGTTTAATCAATACCAACGTTTCGGAATGCACTGATTCCATCTTCAGGGCTTAAACAATAACAGGCCATTCATATACAAAATACAAATTGCAATTGTAAGTTGCTTAATAACAATTTAAAGTAAGAAAGTTAAAATTAGAGAAAGTAGTTAAGAAAATCTAAAATCATTATAACTAAAAGGTAAATAGATGAAATTAAAAAGTTACAATTATAAAAAGTAGCTGGAAAATGTAAAAGCATTAAAACTAAAAGGTAAATAAATAAAATAAACAAGTACCTTAACTAAAACATAGCAGATCTATCGATGATTCATCAGAATTGAGGTCTGGTTTTAATTTATAAATGAACAAAAATTCCATAATTTTAAGCTTAAGGTCAGAGCTTCCGGCAATAAGTACGGCGAAACAGACTGTGAAATTGGGTAGTTACTGTTATGTGAATAGTTACGTATGGGAGAATTAGGTGGTTTGCCGATAAGTTCATAAAAACGGGATTTTAGGTGTCTTTTAGTTTTAACTATATATGACCTCATACAGTGGTCACACTTGTATTGGTAAACTATGGATGACTTAAGAAGTGTGGGAATAACATCCTTTTATTTAAATAAGTAATAAATCGATTTAGACGGGGTGAATATAATTTTTATACATAGTTGTGGGTAGAATTCCTTGAGCAATGTTAAAAGTTTGTTTCTAATGTTAAAACTTGAGGTTCCCATATAAGGTAAAGTGAAATACACGATATCTTTGGGGACTGTAATTACGTCTCCAGTTGTGGAGTTTATTAGTCTATTAGGGTTCTGCTATTGTAGTCTCCTATTGTGGGTCAAAATATGAATGTTTAAAAAGGTCCTTAAAAAATAAGGTAATTGTATACAACATCCCCCTCACCTCAATTTTATGAAATTGACTTCACAATCGATGTAAAACCGTTATTTATAGCATGTAATTACTTTATTTTCGGAAACCAACCTAACCTAACCTAACCTAACCTAACCTAACCTAACCAACCTAACCCTAAGGCATACTCTAATGGGATACGTTAAATAAAGTGATTACATGCTATAAATAAAGGTTTTACATCGATTGTGAAGTCAATTTCATAAAATTGAGGTGAGGGGGATGTTGTATACAATTACCATAACTTAACATGTTATTACATTATCATTTGTATAATTTAGGTCTCGGGGGTACGGGGGCGGAGCCCCCCTAAAAATCATGCATCACAAAGTGAACCCTATACCGATTAATTTGTGATGCGTGATCTTTACGGGGGCGGAGCCCCCGTACCCCCGAGACCTAAATTATACAAATGATAATGTAATAACATGTTAAGTTATGCACTTTTTTAGTCTTCATCTAGTGCACATGACGAATCAAGTTCTGAAAGTCGAAACCACACGAACAGCACGTCATAATTCTATCACAAACACGACCAAACTGAATCCAATTAGAAAAAAAAAAAATAGCCAGAACAAAAACCAACCAAGTAATTAAGTCGCAGAGTAGCGAAAAAATAGCCCAATCACGAAAAATATTTTATGAAAAAAAAGTCGCATTTGACGTGACGTCACGTCAAATGGATATCGTTAATTAAAATTTCAGAAGCAAATATCTCCATAAATATGATCGACCGAAAAAATTTTACTTAAAGGAAAGGTTTTATTTATTATTTTCTACGCACTGCAATAATGTTTATTAGAAACTGAGGTGAGGGGGATATTGTATACAATTACCAAATATAACTCAAAGTTGAGGAAATGATCGTAAAAATTAAGCTTCTTTGGAGTAAGAGAGAATTTCAGTCAGATTTTTGAAGGACCTTTTTAAGGACCTTTTTAAACATTCATACTTTGACCCACATAGTAAAGGTTTTAACTTTTTATCTAATAATTTACGTAATTTAGCTTTCACTTCATTTTATGGTTTTAGCCATTATGGCAATAGACCTAATATGGAGGCGGAAGAGTTTCAAAGTCTAAGAAATCTGTCTTCGGACAAGTCATTGGTGGTTACAAGAACAGACAAAGGTAATGGCGTTGTCCTTTTGGACAGGAATGTTTAAGTCGATAAAATGTTAGATATTTTAAATGATGTAACTAGATTTTCAAAAGTAACTGGTGACATTTTTGCTTTAATCTTAAAAAAAAGAAGATAAAATTAATAGGTATCTTAGAAAACTTAAATCTAATAATATAATCTCAGACAGTTTTTTCCAAATTATTTGTTTCTGGATCCAGCCCAGGGATTATGTATGGACTCCCTAAAATACACAAACCTAATTGTTCACTTAGGCCAATTTTATCGGTACTAGGAACTTTTAGTCACAACCTTTCAAAATTCCTGGTCTCCATACTATCACCTATAACTTATAATTTGTATACAGCACTGGATTCTTTTTCTTTCGTTAGAGAAACTACCACATTAAATAATAATTCGTACACAATGTTTAGCTTCGATGTAAAATCTTTATTTGCCAATGTACCTGTTGCAGAAACTATTGATATATGTACTGACAATCTTTTTAGTGATACTGATACAGTGCCGGGTTTAAACAGAGTTTCACTTGAAAGAACTACTAAAATTTTCCTTGGAAGATCTTATATTTACAGTATATTTAACGATGAATCCGAAAATATATTGATGACACTTTTCTCCTGTTCAAATCACTAGACCATATCCCTTTGTTTCGTAATTTTGTTAATTCTAAGCACCTTAATATTGAATTCACTTCAGAAACTGAATCTAATAGTTCTTTGTCCTTTTTGGACATTAAGATAATAAAAACTAATTCCTCTTTTGAAACTTCCGTTTACCGAAAGCCGACATTCACGAACTTTTCTTCCTTTATCCCTTTAGGTTTAAAACGACATTTAATTTCGACTATGACTAATAGAGCTTTCAATATCTGTTCAGATTACTTTAAACTATACGATGAACTAGATTTTATCCGAAAACTCCATACCAAGAATAATTTCCCTTCTAGATTGCTGGAGACTATAATAGGCAGAACCTTAAATAGACTAATAAACCCAACACCTAGAGACGTAATTACATTTCCCAAAGATATTGTGTATTTCACTTTGCCTAATATGGGAACCTCAAGTTTTAACATTAGAAACAAACTTTTAAAATTGCTCAAGGAAATCTACCCACAACTATGTATACAAATTATGTTCACCCCGTCTAAATCGATTTATCACTTATTTAAATAAAAGGATGTTATTCCTACGCTTCTTAAGTCATCCATAGTTTACCAATACAAGTGTGACCACTGTATGAGGTCATATATAGTTAAAACTAAAAGACACGTAAAATCCCGTATTTACGAACATCTCGGTAAATCGATCCGTACAAATTTACCTCTTGGCTACCTAATTCTCTCATACGTAACCATTCACATAACAATAACCACCCAATTTCACAGTCTAGTTTCGCCGTAATTGTTGCCAGAAGCTCTGACATTAAACTTAAAATATGGACTCTTTGTTCATTTAAAAATTAGAACCAGACCTCAATTCTGATTAATCATCGGTAGATCTGCTATGTTTTAGTTAAGGTACTTGTTTATTTTATTTATTTACCTTTTAGTTTTAATGCTTTTATATTTTCCTAGCTACTTTTTATAATTGTAACTTTATTTTAATTTCATCTATTTACCTTTTAGTTTTAATGCTTTTACATTTTCTTAGCTACTTTTTCTAATTTTAACTTTGTTACTTTAAATTGTTATTAAGCAACTTACATTTGCAATTTGTATTTTGTATGTGAATTGGACTTTTATTGGTTTAGCCCTGAAGATGGAATCAGTGCATTCCGAAACGTTGGTATTGGTTAAACCTTGAAGGATGTTTATTTTTTCTCTGGTGTTCTTATTTATTATTAAACTGCGTTTTCCACGCCATCACTCAATAGTCGATATATATATATATACACACACCTTACCTTACAACCTTACAAAGGCTCCGCGTGATGACTCCTCATTTCGCGAAGATCAAGCTTGTTGCCCCTCCTCTTGAGTTGGCTTGGTGAAGTAGTGAGTTGGTTTCTTGTGCTCTCCATCTCACATAGCCAGGTACGCCCGGCTCATCGGAATTGTTCTGAGCCAGGCGTCTAATCTTCATTTGAAGATGTCCACTGCAACTCCCTTCATGTTTCTTAGGTCTTTGGGCAGCTGATTAATCAGTTTTGGTCCTCTCACCACAAAACTATTTTCTTTCAGGGTTAAGGATGTTCCATGTCTCGCCTTCAATTTGGGAATACGACACAATCTACCGTTTCTACTTTCCACTTTTGTTTGGGGAGTTATACAGTTTAGAGTAAGATTAGGGACTAGTTTCTCCATTATTTTCCAAGTGTAAATAATGGTGCATCTCTTTCTTCTCCTTTCCAGTGAATATAGGTCTAGTTCGCGTAACCTTTCCCACTAATTTAGTTCTTTGTACCCGTTGATCTTGGCTGTGAAGCTTCTCTGGATCCCTTCCAGCTGTCTAATGTCTTCTTTTTTATATGGGGATGTTAGGACCGAGCAGTATTCCAATTTGGGTATGATCAGGGTTTTCAGTAGAGGAATCATTACATTCCTATCCGTTCGTTTAAAGGTTCTCAATATGTGTCCCGTTATTCTTTTTGCTCTGTTTACTGCTATCTTATTTTGTGTTTCAAATTTAGCATCATCTGTCATTACAACCCCTAAATCTTTTGCTCTGGAATTTCTCTGAATTTCCTGTCCATTTTGCGTATAATATTCCATGGATTTTAGGTCTTCTCTTTTTCCGTACCGTAACAGCTGAAATTTCTCGGTGTTATACTTCATATTGTTGTCTTCCGTCCACTTTTAGATTCTGTTTATGTCGGTTTGTAGAGATCCTATATCTTCTCGGTTTCTTATTTTTCTACTGATGTTTGTGTCATCCCCAAAGGATGTTACTGTGCTGTCTCTGGTAACGTCCTCATCTATGTTAGTTAGCCTGATTATGAAGAGTAGTGGAGCTAATACTGTTCCTTTTGGTACTGAGCTGAGGACCTCTGGTTCTGATGAAGATACTCCTTGTACTGTAACGACTTGCCGCCGCTCACTAAGGAAATGGTCTCACTTGTCGAACGCTTTAGCAAAGTCTGTGTATAGTACATCATAGTTTTCATTACTTTCCAGTGAATCAATAATGTTGTTGTAGTGTTCCATTAATTGTGATAGGCATGATCCTCCTGACCGAAACCCATGTTGCTTATCATATCATGTTGGTTATCACGTTGGTTATCATATATATATATATATAATATATATATATATACAGGGTGTCCCGTAAGTCTGGACCCATAGGGATTTATAATATATTTTTTTATTATGTTATTATTATTATTTTATTATTATTATTTTTTTATTATTTTTTATTATGATTTTATTTGTGGGGCCACTTGAAAGCCAAAGTGTACGAGGTCAAACTTCAGAACATTTTCCACCTTAAAGCACGCATTGTGGAGGCGTGTCAAGAAATTTCTGCGACTGTGATTCAGAAAGTGCTGTCGCAGTGGAGATTGCGTCTTCAACTATGTGTGCGACACAACGGCGGACACTTTGAACAGATTGTAATAAATTTTTGGACTATTTTGTAATTTTATTATTTTTCCCTATGGGTCCAGACTTACGGGACACCCTGTATATATATATATATATATATATATATATATATATATATATATATTAGGGTGGCCCTTAGCTATAATGGTGAAAATCTTTTTACTGAATTTTAAATATTCACCCCCCCCCCCAGCCAAAGTTGTTCCGTATGATGTAAAAACCACATGTGGAAAATTTCTTTCGAATCAAGTAATATTTAGAGGTCGCTAAATGGTGTCAAAGTTTATAGTATTTGTAGTGACCTTTCGTTGTTTATTTTCAATCACATCGCTAGCATCCAGCAGGTCCTCCTCACCCGATAGTGAGTATTACCCACCAAAAGGCGGAGGTCTCATGGTTGCCAGCCACTCATTGTCGCCTGGTCAACGTCGACTTCCGGCAATCAGGGTACCGACGCCAGTGATTTGAGGCAACTTGCAGCTGGATCTGCGGCTGATCTTCATCTTGCCTGTTGTACTCCTAGATCAGCGCCACTCCATGTTCAGCATTGTCGTTGACGACTTTCAGGTCGTGAAGAGAAGGAACTTTGGGCCAGACGTTCTGCCAAGGCAAGTCGTGAACGCGTCCTCGAAGATGAGCTCGAGGTTATGGTGGTGGCAGGCAGAATGCAGTGTGACCCTCTCCAGCTTCTGCTTGATGAGAACGCATACCCCTGAGTGGCAGCCAGCGTTGAAGGAAGTAGTGTGAAACACCAAACCAACTACCTGCTCCCACAAACCCTTATGACCGCCGTTATGACCGCCGTTATGACCGCCTTCGCGTTATCCTTCACGGACCCACTTGTCTTCGCGACCTAGAGTTGCTGACTGATGCACAGGAAGGCGGTCGACGTGGTTCTTCCCCTTCAGGTCGTACAACAACTTGCTATCCCAGTGGACTAAAAGCGGCACATCGACAGTGAATTCCTCCTTCAGAGTGTTGGCTAAAAATCGACGGTAGCGTTAGAGATGGCGATGGATTGAAGAACTGTTAATGTTTAGGTCTTCATCGTTGTGTTTAAGACTCCGCGCCGTCTCTGCGATGATGTAGGTCGTCTTCCTGTCGGTTGTTTTCGTGCGATCCAATGCGACTGCGATGGAAGGTGACAGTACGTTCAGGACCGTTTGGTGAGAAAAGACTCTCCAGTCGCTCGCTGGGGTACGGCTAGTCCATTCTCGTCAGAGCTTGTGCTGGAGTAGGCCAACACTACAGTTGATGATAATGCCTCTCGATAAGCCTGGGAACGGCAACGCCTGTTTTCCGCCATTTCATTTCGAATCGCGGTACGTGACTCCTTGGCGGCTAGCGAAGTATCACCTGGCCCCATTTACCCTCTGCACCCAAGCTTCCGCTGTGCGAAGAGAAAATCTCTGTCCTCTGAACTGGTGATGAGAGTGAGGGCGTCAGCATGGGCAACATCGAAGAGGTCCTTCATTCCTTCATATTCCCCATGAATTTCTTCTCCTTGGCCTTCTGCGTCGCCGTCTTCCTGCTCTTGTTCTTGTTGAGGCTCATCCATTCCTTGTAAAATTTTTAGAGCTTCGTGATACAGTGGTCTTTCCGACTCATGGGGATGCGAGCCCTCTCCCAGAACTTCCGGTACGTTCAACAGGACTGAGGACGCCTCCTGCAGAGCCTACTGCTTCTGCTTGAGGTGTGCGTTAACCAGAATACCCATCACCTGCCCATTTGATGGTAATTTGGGCCCACTCAACTCACTTACGGGCGATCCTAAAAGATAAATGTTTTCCTAGCTCTAGCTGTCATTATGAATTATATATATTTCTATTTATATCTATTTATATATATTTCTTTTTATGTCCCTGAAAATAGAGTCGTTTAGAAGGACATCAAAATCTTTTATTGTTTTCAATAAGTATATAATTATATGGCTCAAATGCCATCCACCCTACTCAACCCTCCTTCCCAATAATAAAGCCAATGGCAGGCAGGCTGCATTATGCATGAGACTGACCGTCACCCTAGTCCAGTGGTGGCGAACCTTTTTTGCTGGCGGGTCATTTTTGTTACTTTTGATTTTTAAAAAAATAAAATTGGGTCACAATAATTTATTTACTTACTATTTTTAGTGAGAAACTTCTTGTTGGATTTTAGCTGCTAATGTTTTGATCCGAGGTTTATACTGTATTTAGTTGTCTTTAGTCTCACACATGCAGCACTCGTATCTGTGCGAAGGCGATTCCTACTGGTGGATTTGACGAAATTCATGGAGGAAAACAACTATTCACATGAATAAGATGAACCAAACATTGTTAGCAGAGCTAATGCTATCTTTTTCATTGATGAAAAATAATTTGGTAAAGAGTTCCATTCTGCAAGAAGAAGATTCTCTACTATTCCTGTTGATTGTTGTTAGTAGTATGAGCGTAAAATTGGATAGTGCAGGAATGTTGCAATGTCGATCAATGTTCAAAGGGGTTATGCAACAAAGGGGAGGGAGAATGTTGCAAGGTTTATGCAACAAGGGGGTATGCAATGAAGGGGAGGGGGTATGCAACAAATCAATGCTGCAGAGGGGGGAAGAGGTTATGCAACAAGTTAATGCTGCAAAGGGGGAGGGAGGGATCTTCGGGGGGAGAAAGGAGGATGACCTCACCCCAAAGGGGTAACCTTAACCTAAGAGAGGGAGAGAAAGAAGGAGGAGGGTCTTTGAGGGAGAAGGTGGGATGTCCTCGCTCCAGAAAGGGAAACCTAACCTAAGCCTTAACCTAAGAAGGAGAGAGGAGAGAGAGTTATTTATTCCAACTGAGCCCATCGCATTATGGGCGTCCAGTGACCAAGCAGCTGTTGTACAGAGGGTCTTGAGTTGCCAGTTATCACTTATTTATAAATGGAGGGGTTACCAGAGAGCACTATATATTTATTTATATAAGGAGAGTTACCAGATACCACCATTTATTTTAATTTTTATTTAGATAAGTTACCAGTTATTGTTTTTAATTTAATTATGTTCAGTTGTACCTTATTAGGGTGAGTTGACAGTAGGGTCAGTTGACAGACTGCAACATTTATTTTAATTTTTATTTAGTTGAGTTGCCAAATAATGTTTTTTATTCTAATTACGTTCAGGTGTACCTTATTAGGATGATTTGCTAGGCAACACCATTTAATTTAATTACTTATTTATTAATGGCAAGAGCGACTTTCTCCTTAAATTTGATCAGCAAGAGAACTAATTATTTAAACAAATCCCAATATTAACAATAAAAGAAATACAATTAAACCGAATTAAATAAAACACCATTACATTATTCTGTTAATTTAGACGAATTATTGGAATCAATTTCATGAAATTGATAGAAAATAAATATACAATCCTATACAAACGTTAGAATATATATGATAAAAATAAAATAAAATAATAATATAAGGAATACAAAACGATGGAGTATAACCATCAATATAACAGTAAAGGCGAAATATATAGAATAGAATAGAATAGAATAGAATAACCTTTATTAATAATAAAATAAATACAGTAGTCTTTTTACAACTTACAATTTTTACAATGACATAAATAATTTGAAGCTCGACTATTTATTATTTTTTTTTTTTATTTGGCCCTTAAGCTTTAGGCTTTACTGGGCTCTCATTAAAAATAAGCAGCTAGCCGTTATAAATTAATAATAATAAAATAAATAAATAAGTAAATAAGTATTATTAATAGTTAAAGCCTGTATTTCAATATTAAACAATATTAATGGACAATATAGAACATTATTAGTGGACATTAATCCAAGATTTTTGTTAGTATCCCATTATTAATCGGGATTTTAACTTGGTTTTAAACAAATTTACATTCGCAATATTTTTTATATCGGCATGCAAGTCATTCCATAGTTTCAATCCAACGAAAATGGGTAGTTTTTGAGATGAAGACAATCTAAATTGAGGTATAACAATCTTTGATCTACTTCTGGTCTGATACGGGTGGATTTCTTGATGAGTTACAAAATATCTATTTACCCATTGCAAATTAATGATTTTGCTCTTACACTTGTAAATAAAAATAAAATGTGCCAGTTTGGTTATATCATTGAGCTTTAGTAGGTTTAGCTCTTTAAATAATGCACTAGAGTGATCAAGGAAATCAGCATCAGATAATAACCTTATTGCTCGTTTTTGGATGACAAAGATACCATTAAATGCGTTGTTAGCGGAGTTTCCCCAAACAAGGGTGCAGTATGTTATATAAGGAAGAACAAGAGTATGATAAAGAGTCAATAAAACTTGTTTAGGGACTACATTTCTAAGTTTAAACATTATAGCAACGCTCCTTGAAATCTTTTTCGCGATATAATTTACATGATCACTCCATTGCAAATTCTTATCTAGCATTACACCAAGAAATTTTGTTACAGTACACTCCTTTATGGTGATTTCATTAACATTGAGTTCATCAAGATATACATTTCTTTTATTAGTAAAAATCATGAAATTTGTTTTACTGGTATTTAGGAAGAGTTTATTCGTGGTCAACCATTTCATTACACTGATGAATTCTGAATGAAATATATTCTTAGCTGTATTAACATCTTCGCAAGAAAAGGAGAGAGTTGTATCATCTGCAAACATTATGAAGTTCAGTATATCAGATGAACGTGGAAGGTCATTTATATGTAATAAAAATAACAGTGGACCCAGCACTGAGCCATGTGGCACACCATGTTTGACAAGCGCTTTAGTGGAGCAAACCTTATTTACTGATACAAAATTATATCTATCGGACAAATAACTTTTAAACCAATCACTGATTGCCCCTCTAAAGCCGTAACAATACAATTTATTAAGTAGAATATTATGGTCTATTACATCAAACGCCTTACTCAAATCCATAAATATTGATATCATTATTTCTTTGTTCTCCTTAGCTATATTTACATTTTCCATAAGATTTAAAATAGCCATTTCCGTTGTTCTATTATTACGGAAGCCATATTGATTTGGAGATAATAAATTGTAAGATTCTAAATATCGCTGCATTGTACTTTTTACAATTTTTTCGAAAACTTTGCTGAACACAGATAATGAACACACCGGCCTGTAATTTGTTGCTAGTGTAGGATCACCCCCTTTAAAAAGGGGTGTTATACAACCAGTTTTTAGCATTGATGGGAATATTCCTTTGGAATATATATATATATATATATATATATATATATATATATATATATATATATATATATATATATACACAATTATATTAATTAATTAAATATATTGAAAATAAATATACATCAAAATACTTTACGTTCTACTTCGCTTAACTAAAACAACTCACACGTGATCGACTCTACAGTCACATCATTATTGCTTTGCACTACGCTGTAAATACGTTTTAACATTATTTCACCGCTCAAGTTGTAGGAATATCTATACTCGATGTAAACGGCCTTCATTTCGTTCAATACTATTTTTGTGCCCGCTTTACTTTCGGTTGGTAAGTTATCTTTAAGCGAATACATTCAAAAACACGCACAAAGAGGTTATCATTAGCCAAAACATAATTATTAAATACAACTTTATAAACACTCCTTTCCAATCGAGGGTTTATTCTTACCGAGCCGAGCTTTTCATTCGTGAACTCTTCTTCACATTGCATAGCGGCAGTTGAAGTAATTTTCTAAGTCGTAACGTCAGCTGTTCATTATATAAAGAAACAGTTCTTCATGGTGAACGGTGTAGGTGACCTCAGTGCATCTGTATAAGTTTGTTTCCTCTTTTCATGGGATCACCAGGTAGGTCTAAGGAGGTTCAAAGACCTTGCTACTTGACATCTTGGACTTTAGAACGGTTACCTTCAACATGTAAAAGCACATGTCAGTACAGTGATTTAATCTAAAGCCAAACCGTAAGTGCCTATTTACTTTTGTCAATTTCGTACAATTTTTTTCGTTCATCTTAAGTCATTCTTCACTCTGTATTAAAGTTGACAATAAACATTTTAAATATTCTATGAGAATAATATTTAATTTACCTATAATTCGAAAGACCTGAATTGGCTTCAAAAACAATTCTTTTTATTACAAGAAAGACAAAAAATGTGTAACGATGTAAAAATCGAATTACTTTACACGCAAGTGAATAGTCCAAGGCACTCCAAAACCACAGAGACATCGGAATGTAGTTGCCCCCAGTTTGTAACATCGTCTTTGTTATTATTATTATTACTATTATTATTATTATTATTATTATTATGGGTGAAACAAAGTATTAATTAATTTTGTAATTCTCTTTTTATTCTAAGATACGAAAATTCATGTTTTCAGATAAAATTAATTCCCGATAAACTACGAACAGAGGACGGCACACACAGAAACACACACACACATCTGGAATGGTCAAAAGGGAATATTCGAGCTGACCTACATTGTGCGCGTAACTGATACGCAAAGAGAGAAATTGAACAAACAGATGTAAAAAATGTAATGATTGTGTGTGTATATATATATATATATATATATATATATATATATATATATATATGTGTGTGTGTGTGTGTATATATTCCTCGTTCAAACTGTATATTTCTTATATTATAATTTTTATTGTATATATATATATATATATATATATATTATATTCTTCGTTTTACTTTTGTAGTTCTTGTACTATTATTATAAGCGAAGAGATAGCGGGCGGAATGTTATGCAGATCACCTGCACGTGTCTACTGTCCCCATGTATATCAAACTATAGGTTGACTTCGAACACACACACACATAAGCACACACACACACACACACACACATACAATGGAGAAATTGAAACGTGCCACTGAGGACGTTCTTCGAGGAAGGAGGCGAAGTATGACATTCACACCAGAGCGGGAAAACTTAGAGGGTGTCTTATCTCCAAGTTGGGGAGTAATATCGAAACCACTGATTTGGAAAAGGAATTGGGTGTGCTAATTAGCAGCGACCTTAAGTTTACCAAACAGTGCGTAGAGGTGGAAAAGGAAGCCCAGAAACTGTTTGGTTATATCAGGAGGCAATTTCGATTTCGGAAACAAGAACGTTGTGCTCTCTCTATAAATTCCACGGTTTGGCCGCACTTGGAATATGCCGTTGCTGTTCTGATCGCCCACCCTCAGGAAAGGGATTAACAGGCTGGAGCGATTCCAGGCGAGGCCACAAAGTTAATCCCTTCCGTTAGGCATATGGGACACAATCGACGCTTCGCACCCAGAATTTGTTTTCGCTGGAAACTCGGAGGCTGCACGGTCAACTCATCGAGGTTTCAAAGCTCTTACACGGTTTCAACAATGTTGATTTTAGAAGCATGTTTAGTTTAAATGATAACTCAATTCGCAACAATGGTTGGGAGATGGATTTGAAACGGTTTAGCACTAGTGTGTGTGGGAATTACTTTACCTGCAGTATAAGATCTGTGGCACGTCGAACAGACTAGCTTCAGAAGTTGTGAACAGTTCATTTACACTGTTTGCATTTCATACTAAAATCAGTCAATTACTTACAATAAGAAGAGTATTTTCCTAATAGTAGAGAAGTATATGTGACATAAATAGTAACCATCTGAAAACTTTACTGAATGCATTCTTACATCGCGATGGTTTTGCAGTTTACTGTAATTGCTACCGAGAGTTCTTTCGTACTAAATCGGTATTAAATTAATTGAGGACCTTCTAGGAAGAAATGCTAAGCGACAAATGTTTTCTCAGATTTGGAGCATAGTTTCAAAAAGCTTTTTGGAACATGTATTCCTTGGTGGTATTTTATAAATTTTGCTTCCTTTATAAGGAGCTTGAAAGTACAGTCATTTCAAAAAGTTCTACAGAACTACAGAAGCTAAGGCTAACAAAGACCCTAAGATCCACTCTAAAGTTAGCCCGAGAGAAAGAAGAAAGTACCATGAACCCTTTCTAACCTATCAATATTCTTACGCAAATACGGGCACCAGAACTGAACGGCATATTCTAAATGAGGCCTGACTAGGGACTTGTGAAGGGGCAATATAATATTCTTCGATTTAAATTCGAAATTACGCGCTATGAAGCCTGACATCCTATTAGCTTTTGCGCAAGACTCCAGGCACTGGTTCCTAACTTTTAAATCTTAGATACGCCTACGCCTAAATCTACTTCTTCAACGCTCGCTAACTCTCTATCATCCATCGTGTACGTGTAATTATTCTTACGAGAACCTATATGCAAAACTTTACATTTGTCTACGTTAAATTGCATCTGCCACTTCTCCGTCCACTACATAATCCTATTTACATCGTCTTGGAGCCTATTTCTATCGTCCTAGTTAACAACCTTACCACCTATTTTAGTATCGTCCGCCAATTTTGAAACATTTCTAGTCAAACCTACATCTATATCGTTAATGTAAATTACGAATAGCAATTGCCCTAACACTGAACCCTGTGGGACACCGCTACCTACATTCAACCACCCCGATTCACTACCATTAACAACGACCCTCTGTCTCCTAGCACGAAACCATTCCTGAAACCAGTAAGCTACCTGACCGCGTATACCGTGCGCTTTAACCTTCGCAATTAGTCTTCTATGCGGAACTGTATCGAACGCTTTTTTAAAATCTAAATAAATAACGTCAGCCGCTCTATTCTATGCCTATCGTATTCGCGCACTATTTCGTTATAAAATTCTAACAAATTAGTTAAAAAAGATATATGGTGAAGAAATCCATGCTGACTACTATTAATCAAATCGCGACTTTCTAAGTGTTTGATGATACGAACCCTAACTACGGATTCCAAAAGTTTACCGACAATTGACGTTAAACTAATGGGCCTATAACTGCTAATGGGCCTATAATTGCTAGCTACTGTGCGGTCGTCTTTTTTAAAAATGGGCGTGACGTTAGCTAATTTGAACTCTTCAGGAATAATACCTGTTCCCCGTGACTGATGAAAAATCTACGTTAAGGGGCCTACGACAACGTCTTTCAAATCTTTCTGATGTCTAGGATAAAATGCGTCAGGTCCTGGTGCCTTGCTAATTTTAATTTATTGATATAATGCGCAATGTCAACCTCGTAAACAGTTATTTCATCCAAAATAGTCTCGCTGCTAAATGGAACGATATCGTCCACATCGGAGACATTACTGACGTCTTCTACGGTAAAAACTGTCGCAAAAAAATTAAAAATACCCACCATCGCCTGAGCGTTGGAAGCCAAAGCGCCATTAGCGTCCAAGAGAGGGTCTATATTATCTTTTATTGGCTTACGATTATTCATGTAATCGAAAAACCTTTTTTGGGTTGTGTTTAGTACCTGCAGCTATAAGGTTCTTTAAATTACGCTTAGCATTCCTAACTTATCTTTTAACCTGACGTCGAAGCTCGATATATCTATTAGCGTTAGCTACCGTGCCATTGCGCTTATTAAGTCTATACGCTTTGTTACGCTCGTTTATGAACTCACCTATTACCCTAGTCCACCACTTACGCCTACCATGATTTCTAGCGCGCTTGGGCTTACTTGGAATAAACTCCCTTTCGATATTCAAGAAACTATCTTTAAACGCCTCCCATTGCCAATTTGCGTCATTACCCATAAATAAGTCACCCAAGTTCACTACTCTCATCTTATCCGCAAAACTATCAAAATTGGCCCTACGAAAATCAGGGACTTCTATTACGTTACTATCCTTAGTGTTCTCTATCAATAACTTAAACCTAAGAATTTGATGATCACTACATCCTAAACTCGCCTACTTCTAAACCTTCGACTATGTTTTCGCCGTTCGTCATCACCATGTGTAAGATATTGTCACCGCGCGTTGGTTCGGTAACCATCTGTCGTGAAAAATTATCTTCCATGAACTCAATCGTTACCAGTAAAAGTCTCGTAATTGACGTTAGGGCAGTTAAAGTCTCCGACAACTATACTATCCCGATTATTAATAAAGTTACCAAGAAGTGTGTAAAATCTAGTATCGGTATCGAGGGGTTGAACGGGAGGTCTATAAACAACAACAAAATTGAAACTAAGACTACACGCCCTAACTTCATCGCATATCGCATTAATTGCTGCCAGAAAATCTATCTTAATCTCGATAGCCTTAACCCTTTACTGCCTAAATATTTTGTAGGGTTAAGTAATGAATGCGTGTATTCGAAAGGTTAGAAATTTGTCCTTTTCAGCAGTAAAGGGCTAAGGGAATTACGAATGTATAGCAAAACGCCGCCACCAATCCTATGTAACCTATCATTAGTAAAGATTTTAAAACCCAGTATTTCAAGTTCCCCCAACAAGTCCCGAGTCACGGTATTTAACCACGCTTCAGTGATAGTAGCTCTATCGTAGTTGCCGGGATAAATTTTCGCCTTAAATTCGTTTCATTTATTTATAATACTACGCGCGTTACAATAAAAAACATTTAAGTTATTTTTTATCACGGGTCGGCGTTTTAAACTATTTTCACGTCGGGCCCGCGTTCCCCGGACCCACAATGTTTAAAGAAGGCTTCGACCTATACAGCTTTCGAACGTTTTCGTCAATTAACCTACCTAGCCTAGCATTACCTATTTCATTAAAATGCACCCCCCCCTCTTTTATAAAAAGGCTAGGATCACTGAAATCTGACCACAGCTTTACGAAGGGTACATTTTCCTCAGCACAAATCTCTTATAATTTAGTATTCAAAAATATCGTTTTAGACGTAATTCTAAGACCCAAACCGTGCCTAGGGGTAATACCTAGAACTAAAGACCTATCTGACCTCGCCTTTAGGGACCTAATTAACCCCTATATCTCTCCAAAAGGTCAGGCACTCTCGTATCGGGCCTATACGAGTCGTTGCCCCTTACCATCGTCACCAACATCGAGTGATGAGAAGCAACGTCAATCCTATCCACTTCGTCTCTAACTCTTTCAACCCAGGCCGCTGGGAGACAGACCCTCCTCCTCTTGGTTGGATGCCGTTCAACGAACTCTGTGTCCATATGGCGCACTAAAGAGTCCCCAATTAAAATAGATTCCCCTTATTCACGTCCCTTTCCAAATGGGCGAAAGGGTTCGAAACCTCGATAGGGGGTGATTCCTATCACCTAACCTACGCGGCCTAGCTCCACCCTTGACTTCTCTAAATCCCTCCCCATCTACTAATCTCGGATCAACCTTAACCCCTTCCTCAACTCTATCCAACTTTCCCGATAAGCTACCTAAACTAGAAACCACGTTACGCACCTCACCCTTCAAATTACTAACGTCTTCAACGTTAGTATTGGTTCGGCCCTACCCTGCCCTCATCAAGCGTTGCAAGTCTTTCCGTCACCTCACGTACACTACGTTTTTTGTCAACTATTTCCTCCCTTAATTCGCAAAAAAAAAAAAAAACATCTCTCGGTAATCGCCATAGGACCGCTGTCATAGTCCCTAAATTCCGTATACCACCGATTCACCCCACACCTAACACACGACGCTTTCTGCGACGGCATCACACAAGTTAAATTAGTTTGTAACTGTCACAAGTTTAAGTTATATTAAACCGGCACGCGATGAAAATTTCTAAATCACTAAAAAAACTTGTATTCAAGAACTTACCTATATAATATAAACGCAAGTATATAAAATTCGGAACTTAGCAAAAGTAAGGTTATTGGCAATATCCAAAAGCAGATGCAATATCAGAGAGCTCAGGAAATGCTTCCGCTCAGTACCATAAAGATGTGTTTATTTTATTTGTTTTGTGTATTTGAATATATGCCATGCTTTAATTACTTGTCGATGATTATTAAATAATTCATGTTTCAAATAACGTTTCATTTTCACCATTGTGTGTGTGTGTGTGTGTGTTCCAAGTCAACCTATAGTTTGATATGCATGGGGACAGTAGACACGTGCAAGTGATCTGTATAACATTCCAGCCGGTATCTCCTCGCTTATAATAATAGTACAAGAATTACATAAGTTGAAAGAAGAATATATATATATGTATATATAAGAAATATACAGTTTAAACGAGGAATATATATATATAATATATATATATATGTGTGTTGGAAAAAATGGAGAAACTAGTCCCTAATCTTACTCTGAACCCGATAACTCCCCAAACAATGGTGAAAAGTAGAAACGGTAGACTTTGTCCGATTCCCAAATTAAAGGCGAGACAGGGAACATCCTTAACCCTGAAAGAAAATTGTTTTTTTGCAAGAGGAACAAAACTGATTAATCAGCTGCCCAAAGACATAAGAAACATGAAGGCAGTTGCAGTGGACATCTTCAAATGAAGATTAGACGCCTGGCTCAAAACAATCCCCGATGAGCCGGGCGTACCTGGCTATGTGAGGTGAAAAGCACAAGAAACCAACTCACTACTTCATCAGGTCAACTCGGGAGGAGGAGCGACAAGCGAAATGAGGAATCATCGCGGGGAACCTTTGTAAGGTATATATGAATGTGCTGTTAATTAAATTGAAGGAATAATACAAAACTTTATATAAAAATAATACCAAACTTCCAGGATCAGAAAGTAGAATAAGGTGTGTGTGTGTGTGTGTGTGTGACATCTCTCGTCCATATTAAGTTAATTGAAGATATTCTAGGAAGAAATGGCTAAGCGACAAATGTTCTCTCAAATTTGGTTCATAGTTTGAAAAACGCTTTTTGGAACACGTATTCAGTGGTGGTATTTAATAAATTCTGCTTCCTTTTAAGAGGCTTGAAAGTACAGTCATTTAAAAAAGTTCTACCGTAAAGATGTGTTTATTTTATTTATGTGTATTTGAATATATGCCATGCTTTAATTACTTGTCGATGATTATTAAATAATTCATGTTTCAAATAACATTTTAATTTCTCCATGTATATGTGTTATGTGTGTGTGGTGTGCGTGTGTGTGTGTGTGTGTTCCAAGTCAACCTATAGTTTGATATGCATGGGGACAGCAGACACGTGCAAGTGATCTGCATAACATTCCGCCCGCTATCTCCTCGCTTATAATGTTAGTACAAGAACTGCACAAGTTAAACGAAGAACATATATATATATATAAAAATATATATATATATATATATATATATATACAATAAAAAATGATAATATAAGCAATACACAGTTTGAACGAGGAATACACACACACACACACACACACACACACACACAAAATCATTACTTTTTTTACATCTGTTTGTTCAATTTCTCTCTTTGGCGTATCAGTTACGCGCACAATGTAGGTCAGCTCGAATATTCCCTTTTGACCATTCCAGATGAGGTGTGTGTGTGTGTGTGTGTGTGTGTGTGTGTGTGTGTGTGCCGTCCTCTGTTCGTAGTTTATCGGGAATTAATTTTCTCGGAAAACATGAATTTTCGTATCTTAGAATAAAAAAAGAGCTACAAAAGTAATTAATATTTTGTTTCCCCCATAATAATAATAGTAATAATAATAATAATAGCAGTAGTAGTAATAATAATAACAGAGACGATGTAAAGGATTAACACACACAAGTACAAATTGGGGGCAACCGCATTCCGATGTCTTTGTGGTTTTGGAGTGCCTCGGACTATTCACGTGTGTGTAAAGTAATTCGATTTTTAAATCGTTACACATTTTTCGTCTTTCTTGGAATAAAAAGAATTGTTTTTGAAGCCAATTCAGGTCTTTCGAATTATAGGTAAATTAAATATTATTCTCATAGAATATTTAAAATGTTTATTGTCAATTTTAATATACAGTAAAGAATGACTTAAGATGAACGAAAAAAATTGTACGAAATTGACGAAAGTAAATAGGCACTTACGGTTTGGCTTTAGATTAAATCACTGTACTGACATATGCTTTTACATGTTGAAGGTAACCGTTCCAAAGTCCAAGATGTCAAGTAGCAAGGTTTTTGAACCACCTTAGACCTACCAAGTGATCCCATGAAAAGAGGAAACAAACTTATATAGATGCAATGAGCTCACCTACACCGTTCACCCTGAAGAACTGTTTCTTTATATAATGAATAGCTGTCGTTACGACTTAGAAGATTATTTCAACTGCCGCCATGCAATGTGAAGAAGAGTTCACGAATGAAAAGCTCGGCTCGGTAAGAATAAACCCTCAATTGGAAAGGAGTGTTTATAAAGTTGTATTTAATAATGATGTTTTGGCTAATGATAACCTCTTTTTGCGTGTTTTTGAATGTATTCGCTTAAAGATAACTTACCAACCGAAAGTAAAGCGGGCACAAAAATAGTATTGAACGAAATGAAGGCCGTTTACATCGAGTATAGGTACCCTATAACTTGAGCGGTGAAATGTTAAGACGTATTTACAGCGTAGTGCAAAGCAATAATGATGTGACTGTAGACTCGATCACGTGCGAGTTTAGTGTTTTAGTTCAGCGCAGTAGAACGTAAAGTATTTTGATGTATATTTATTTTCAATATATTTAATTAATTAATATAATTGTGTGTATATATATATATATAATATATATATATATATCGGAATGAATTCAGAATGGTTCCCTGAGGTTTTTTATGATACACACAGACCGTGCATGGAACAAGGAACTCTTCTAGGATAATTAAATCCACTATAGTCCGAATAAGTAATGGTAAATGACAAATACTATAGTTTTTCTTTTTCATGATGCTAGCCCGACGTGGGCAACGGTTCACTCGCAAAGAGGTCCCAAAAATATAGCTTCCCTCACCAGCTATCTGCAAAGCAGATAAGATCCAGCTTTGGAACAGGATCTAGGGTTTTATAAGCAAAAGACTCGCTGCCTTCACGTCAGATTGAATACATCAAAGAAAAAGGGGTAACAATTATAATTTTATCCCAAAAAAAACTTAAACCTCAACCTCAAGGCATATAACATGTCCGTTTCAAGATGGGAATGAACTCAGAATGGTTCTCTAAGGTTTTTTATGATATACACAGATCGTGCATGGAACAAGGAACTCTTCTAGGATAATTAATATAATATAATATAATAGTTACCCCTTTTTCTTTGATGTATTCAATCTGACGTGAAGGCAGCGAGTCTTTTGCTTATAAAACCCTACATCCTGTCCCAAAGTTGGATCCTATCTGCTTTGCAGATAGCTGGTGAAGGAAGCTATATTTTTGAGGCCTCTTTGCGAGTGACCCGTTGCCCACGTCGGGCTTGCATCATGAAAAAGAAAAACTAGAGTATTTTTCATTTACCATTACTTATTCGGACTATAGTGGATTTAATTATCCTAGAAGAGTTCCTTGTTCTATTCACGGTCTGTATGTATCATATATATATATATATATATTATATACGTAGGGAATCCAAAAAGTTTCCGGAAAATTCAAAAAGCTTTAATACAAAAACCCTTTAATAAAAGTTCCAGAATGGTCAAATAACTTTAATAAAAGAAAACAAAAGAGGATATACGTTTAGGAATGCTCAACAATGTTCGACATAATTCCCACCTATCTCTATACACTTTTCTAAGCGATGTTTCCAGCGTTCCAATCCATTTTTATAAAATTCAGTTTTTCGACTGAAACCATCTCAAAACTGTTGTTCTGGCATCTGCTATCGAGTCGAAACGCGTTCCTTTTATGTGATCCTTCAATTTTGGGAATAAAAAAAGTCGGAAGGGGCTAGATCCGGACTGTAGGGGGGGGTGAGGTATGATTTCCCATCGAAATTCCCGTAACACGGCTCTTGAGGCATTTGCAGTGTGAGCAGGTGCATTGTCTGATGGAAAACCACCCCGCGATGAAGTTTACCAGGTCTTTTTTCAACAAGCTTATCTTTCAGCTTCCTCAAAACATTTTCATAATATTGGGCGGTGACTGTTTTTTGTCCTTCAAGAAAGTCCAATAAAATTATTCCTTCACAATCCCAAAAAATTGTAGCCATTACCTTTTTAGCTGATCTTTCTGCTTTAAATTTGATTGGGCCATCTGATCCTCTTGGGAGCCATTGTTTTGACTGAACTTTGCTTTCCGGATCATACTGATAAATCCAGGTTTCATCCCCTGTTACAAGTCTATGCATAAAACAATCTTCATGAACTTCCATTCGATTCAAAAGATCAACAGAAAGACTAGCCCTTTGGTCAAACTGTTCTTGGCGCAACGATTTAGGCACCCACCGAGCAGAAAGTTTGCTAAGTTCTAAGGTATCCACCAAAATGGAATGAGCAGAACCACGAGAGATACCCACCTCATTGGCTATTATTTCACAGGAAATTCAACGATCTTTTTCGACTAGTGACCGAACAGCAGCAACAGTTTCTTCATTAATTGATGTTGATGGCCTTCCACTCCTTTGGTTATCATTAAGAACCTCTTGACCCGTTTTGAATCTTTTGATCCAGTCATAAACGACTGATTTCTTAGGTGCTTCATCTCCATAAACTTCACGTAAGGCATCAAATATTTGTGGTGGTTTCCATTTAAGTTTTATTAGGAATTTAATGTTAGCTCTCCACTCGAATTTTGAGATTTCCGTTGCCATGAAAAATAGGGTTCTTTTTAACTCCGTCTTAAAGCACTGTCACCAAGGTTGTGTAAGTCTTAGCATGGCCTAATATGTATGAAGGTCCAAATTCATGTCAAAACAAGAATTCATTAAATTCTGATTTGAAATGATTGAATTATTAAACTTTTCCGGAAACTTTTTGGATTCCTCTCTATATTATATATATATATATATATTATATATATATATTATATATATTATTATATATATATATTATATATATATTTATATATATATATATATATATATATTATATATATATTATATTTATATATATATATTATATATATATATAATTAGGGTGTCCCAAACTCATAGGGGGCCAAATTCTTTTTCGGGATACAAATCCGCTCGTGTTGCGCTCTTTTGATGTTTCCCATTAGAAGTCTTCCTGTAAACTTTCAGAGAGATCGAAGGAAATTTAAAGGTCCCGAACTTTGAACACTTTATTTCTCCTCTTAACTGAAAGGCAAATTAACTGAAATATTTCTCTCAAAAGTTCCATCACAAAGATGATTATACAAAATAAACATGTATTTTAATCTTAACACACAAACAACAATTTCAAAGCATCACATTTATGCATTTTAACTAAACACGTGTTTCATGAGATCCGTTTTTGTTCCCTTCCGGCTCACATTCCGTCGGTGTGAGTGGACAGTTCGGAGGAACTGGAGGTCTTCTTCATCACGGCACAGAGGTTTGCTTGTGTATTTCTCAATGAGAGCGATGCCTCGCTCTGCTGCATCATTGACCACCATCAGTTCTGCAGCTCGGCTCTTTGCCAGACGGTAGTTTTCGTCAGTAGGCCATGTTTCAGGGTCTTTGGTGAGGAACGTGGGCTCAACTTGGAGAAACTGGAAGAGTGTGGTGGATCGACTCGTCACCCACGGACTTAAACGGCCATCCACTTGTAGTTCCTTGCCTTGGACCCGTTTGAGTCCTTTCCCAGGGCGCTTTTTCAGGTTAGCCGTCATGTTACGCTTTTCATTGTCGTCAACTCTGTCATCAAACAGTGCAAGACAGATTAAGTCCTCCGAGATATACCACAGATGACGGGGCACAGCCCGGTAAGCTGTGTTTCCAACGTCCTTGTCAGGGTAACCTACAAGAAGATTGCACAGCCTAACGTCATTTTTGGGAGATTTGATGGCGATGGGAGCCTCGTGCCAGTGACGCACGTATACAAGGCTCACGAAGAGAACCATACGGCGAACCCCTTGCAGTTCTTGGAGACGAAGTTCGGAGAACTGGGACTGCAGTAATGCTATTTTCAGACAGTAAATACCTTTGGCCATCCATCTGGCCTGATGGTAAGCCCCTGGAGGCCGAAGCTTGTAACGTCCTACGTCGTCTCCGAGGTACAAGAGGCTCAGTCGAAGAAGTTCTTCATAATCCTCTCGAGGATGATTACCACTTCTTAGGGCATCGCGGAGATAGTCTATTACCTCAAGTCGCATTTGTGAAAGGCAAGCATTGTCATTTATGAAGGCTTTAGCCACCTCGTCCTTGTCAAATGCATCCAACTGACAGTGGTTCATTGATGGCCAGGCCTCCTTGAATCTCCTGAAAAGTGGGATTTGAGGACTTGGTGGTGTTCCTAGGCACATGACGAAGACATCCTTGAGAATCACTTCGTGAACGTGATGACGGCAAGCAAACCATAAAAGAGATCTTCCCAATGCCGCTTCCAAACGCGCACACGCACCTTGCACTATCCCTGTGTTTGATGCCGTCGTGTCAAACACCATGCCTATGATCTTGTCCTCAATTCCGACTAGGGTGAGCGCTTGATGGACTGCGCTTGCCATTTGCTGTCCTGTGCCGTCTATTATTTTCGGTGCTCCTAATAACTCTTCCACACCATCCCCAGTCACCACAACAGCAATCCGATCGACTGACTTACCCTCCTGTTCGATGTCAGTGAGTATCTTTGTGTCCCAGTGGATCTGCAGTCGAGGTGGAAGCTGCTCGAGGTGGCCAATAACATTGGTCCCTATCATTGTACGGGCCTTTTGTCGGAAGCGGTGAACCGTGCTCTTTGATGGAACACTGTCAGGACCGAGAGCTAGGGATTTTGCAGTCGCAGCAAACGCTGATGTTGCCTGTCGAACAGAAAGGCCCTCGCGATCCCAAGTTGCTGCCAGGTCAAGATCACTCAGACCTTCTTTTAGTCTGTCATGTTTGGGAGCTTTCGAAAGTTTAAGTCCGCAAGTGACGGCTTCGTTTCCACTGTCAGCTGACGATGTGCTAGAACTGCTGTGGGTAGCCTCTTCTGTGACTCCTACAGCTAGAGCCTCCTCCGTTTGACGCCGGTGTGCCCGCTCAAGAGCTCTTTCCCTTTCCTGTCTTTTCATTGTGGCTGCATTATATTTTCTATCTTCACCTCCCATGTAACTCGTATGTCGATCTGCCCTTTGGGAAATGAGGAATTCCTTGTCTTCAAGAGGGATATCTCGCCGATCCAGAACGTCTGAGCGGGCGACATCAAAAATATCCTCCATATCAGCCAAGAATACATCCCGCTGCATATTGTAAGTCATTCCAGTCTTGTTCTTGTTTTTATGCAAATTTCGATACCTCTGAACCAAAGCTTTCAGTTTAGTCGAGGCATGAACGGAGGTTGTTGCCAGATTCGAGTTGGCTCTAGCCCAGATTTCTAATACAGCCGATATTACAGCCTTGACACTGTTGGAATCTGTTTTCTTTTGGTCGCGGTGATGGTAGAAGAAAAGGAGCAACACGTCCATATTACTTCGTAATCGAGATTTAGCCAGCTCTGCTATCGGAGACCTCTCAAGAAGCCACAACTTGATGTTTGATCTTGTCAACGCCATAATGATCAATTCTGAAAACCAAAAAAAGTCATAAACGTCGGGACCTCTAAATATCATCTGATCGAGTTGAAAATCACACAGCCAATGCTTTAGACCAAACCACATCCGGGCATGACACGACTGGTCAGTAAGGTGGAGTGAAAATATCATTTTTGGATTTTTAATTTACTTGAGTGTGGAAAAGTTGCCAATGGGCTTTAGAAACAAGCATGTGAAATTATAATACAATTGAAGCATTGCTTGATTGACCACCAGCGATTTTAATATATGGCATATTTCATGTTTTAACGATCGCTTTGCCCATCAGGAGTCATCCAAGATGCTGGTCTTTCATCCATGTTTATGCAAATAATTAACAGCTTAGTTTGCTGTAGACTGTGTTATTGCATACTTGAGGTTGACATTTAAGATTACAACATGTGTGGAATGTAAATTAATGGCAATTACAGAGGGTGGCCAAATTATTAGAGCTGATGTGAGTAAGTGAGATAAGAAAGAGTTTAGTTAACCATACATTGATTTAATGCTAGTTTCAGTGATGGTAGTGATTTGGTGCGATAACATATGCAGTCCGTGAGTCAGAGGGGATGGGAGATTGGGAGTGGGGGGAGAGTGAGTAATATGCAAAGCGCGGCTGCTCAGCCAAGCTCAGTGCACATGTGGCAGTGAGAATTGAAGGTTATTTGTGCTGTTATCATCATTTTTTCGTGAAACTTGATATTAAAAGTAAGTTAATTACATATTGATATCTGTTTATAGGTGTTTGACAAGTGAGTGTGACAGTATTAATTTGATATTTCTTTTTCTTGCAGAAATTCTTAACAGTCTTACATTGCTTACAATTTATAATAATTGTTTTTTTTTTTCAGAATGGAAATTATTACGAGGGAGAAGGCGGCATGTGTGATTTTGGCGCGCCACGCGAGATACCCACAAATGTTCTTCCCACCTACGCTGATGTTATGAAGGCTTACATCCATACAAGACAACAGCTGACAACGAAGAATAACAAATATCCACCGTTCGCCGAAGTATCAAAAAAGTTTGCGTTGATGTTGAACTTGTTTGGGAGAAAGCGTCTCTTCCGACCGTGACGCACGGACGAGTGATTGAAACGCTCAGACCGTACAACGAGAAATACAAGAAAATCTTGAAACCATACAAGACTCGGAAGGACAACGACAACTACAAGCAACAACTTGAACAGTTCAGAGAAGACGCAGATAAACTCTTCGACATTAGCAAATGCAAATGTGTAGATTTCGTCATGAGCTGTAAGTGCGAAAGAGCGGACAAAGTACCACTCAAAGAAAGAAAGTTTATAGAGGACCAGAGAGGAGCCAGAAAGATGATTATAGGAGGCATCGATTTGGTGGAAACAACAAAGCTACAGAAGAAAATATCCAGGAAAGTCTGTGAATCGAGAAGACACAGCATTCACCAAGAACAATCGAAGCAGCAATGCAATTCTGGAAGCTACAACGAGGAAGACAAGGACGACGACACCGACAACAGCGACGAAGAATACACCCTATCTAAGTCACACTGTAAACCTGATCTATCGACACTGGAGAGTAAACGTCAAAGAATGACGATGACTGTACGATTACCATGTTTGGCTAAAGCGTGCGATAGAACGGGCGTCTCAGATCGAGCAGCAGCCGTTATTGCCTCATCCGTGCTACAAGACATTGGAATTGTGTCTACAAATGACACCTCCAAAGTCATTGATCGTAGTAAAATTCGCCGAGAAAGAAGTAGAACTCGTCAAGAACTGACAAAACTAGACAGCAGTATGACAGACTTGCCTGGATTGTACTTCGACGGTCGAAAGGATAGAACGATGAAAAATGTACGAGACGCCGCAGGACATGGCCACCGGGACAGAGATACAGAAGAGCACGTCAGCATTATTTGTGAACCAGGTTCATCGTACTTTGGCCACGTGACGCCGTCAAGTGGATCAAGCAAGGCGATTTCCAAAGTAATCTTGAATGCTTGGCTGCGCGAAGTGTGGATCTCGACAGTTTGAAAGTCGTCGGATGCGACGGAACCGCTGTCAACACTGGACATAATGGCGGAGTTATTCGGCAGCTTGAGGAATTACTACAAAAACCGCTGCAATGGCTCGTGTGCTTATTACATGCTAACGAGCTCCCCCTGCGACACCTGTTTCAGCATTTAGATGGACCAACTACAGGACCTAAGTGCTTCTCAGGACCGATAGGGAAATCTCTCACAGCATGCACGGAACTCCATATAAATCGTATGAACCTATATCTCCATTACAGCCACTGCCGCATGTTGACGTGAAGGACCTGAGCACTGACCAGCAGTACCTGTGGCAGATGTGTCAAGCTGTCAGTGAAGACACTGTCCCTGTGATCTAGCATTGCGAAAACGGGACCATTGAACCACTCGCGATGGTTGACAACTGCCAACAGAATCCTTTGCCTCTATGTTGGCCTCGATGCACCATCCAACAACATCAAAACTCTTGTCACATTCATCATCCGGGTCTACGCCCCAACATGGTTCGCCATCAAGACGCAGCCATCATGCAAAGATGGAGCCAAACATCTGCACGGGATGATGGTGAGAACCGGTTACCTCAGCTCCTCTCTAAGAAAGTCGTTCGACCCCGGTGATTCGCGAAACGGCTTCTGCGGACACCCCGAGAACGTGCTATTAGCCATGATCCAGATGAGCGACCACATATAAGGGAACTCGGACTCAGAAGAATCATGAAGGCAAGATCACATGT